>SNQJ01S0226527.1:0-14604 GCA_010110895.2 Picea sitchensis | reverse complement strand
GGTCAAATCACTTAAATAAAGATTTAGTAGTAAAAGTGAGATCCTACTATCTGTCACCTCATCGTAGTCCAAATAAATGCCATAATTGTTTGACGAGTCATAGCACAAATCAGCGCAAAAAACATTTAAAATTACTCCGCGGACGGTGCATATTAAAGTTTTCATTGATGCATCGATTAATCCTGCTTAGCTCCTTTAATTAGGTTTGTTTTAGTCTTTAATTTCCCCTTTTCGACATTCGCCGTATTGGAAGAAATCACTCCTACCCTTTGAGCCCCCAAAACCCGAAATCGTGATGATGCGATTTAGTTTAGAAAACGTGATCTGACTTAAGCTCTTAATTAACCCATGCTTAATTAATAAAAATCACGACTCGGGGCTACAAAGGTATAGTTTTTTGGGAGAGCGATTGTCGAGTCACGAAACCCCGACAGTGCTTAACTAGGGTTTAAAGTGACTTACCCCTGACACCAACCTGGGTGAACTTTTTAAAACCGTTTCGCGACTTCAGATATCAAAGTTTGAAAACCTTGCGACTTGTAACTCCCAAAGCGCGATAGCGCGAGGTCATAAAAGTGATAGATTTGCTTAACGGTTAAGGGACGGTGACTTAGGACTATAAAGGCCATCGCCACTTCGCATGTCGGGGTAAACTTTTGATTTCAAGAATTACATTTCAACACTTGTAAAAGGCAGCTCCAACAGTGATGATAGTAGACAAGTTTTCTCCACAAGTTCTTGAAATGAGTTACAAATGAGAGGTGCTTCTCCTATTTATATGAAGAGATCTAGCAACTCTCTCAATATAATAATAATATTATCCCAACGTTTAGCTCTAAAGAATATAAAATGTCATTATCTCTTTAAGACCCTAGAGGTATGGTGAAAAATACATAAACTATGAGTTGGTTATGCCACCTATACAATAATATATGTGATGATACATGAGTGAATGAGTCAAAAGACCCCAAATAGGCTCCCTAAAACAAGTAAACTCTCCTCTAGTGCCAATTCATCCTCCTCAGCAAGTGGAATGACCTCCTAAAAGGTGGAGAAAGCTCCTCAAAAGCCTCAATGACCTCCTCCAAAGGCACCCCACAAGTGGTAAGAAATTCAAGGATAATCTTCTCACAACAGATTTTAAAAGCACCATAATTGTGTCAATTTTTTCCTAAATTTCTATTATGACCACATTTAGAAAATCTCGTGACCATTCTACATATAATGGCATTGATCTAGTGTAATTTTGGGCATTCTATCAAAAGATTATTTTTTTTTGAAGTTGGTCGCCCTCAAAACATGTGCTAAAATCCCAATGCAACATAAAAAGTGAGTTATGTCAAATGTAAATTCCATTAGGTAGAGAAACATCAAGTATCATCTTCTAACTTCACAATAGCTCTTATAATTCATACAATTTGTGTAACATCCCCACTATAATCCCCAGTTGAATTAATGCTTATGTAGATATAATGTGTGGCTACGACCAAAGGGATGTATATGCAAAATGTATTTCTAAGTTTTAATAAACAAAATGTGATGCCAGTTGCTAAGGGGACATGGATAGATATGGGTGATGAATTAATACATAAGAGAGGGGAGGGTCTAGGAGAATGTCTAAGAGGGGTCCAAGGGAGAAATTACCCATGTCTATTAATTCACCCACATTCCTAAATTTTATTATCATTATGTATTAAGCTTTATTTTTCGATTTAGTGTACCCAAATCTAATCATTGAATGCATGTAAGAGGGTGGGTGTGAGAAGTCAGATCCCATAGTTATTAGGAGCATGGGGGATGAGTACAATTATCTTGGGAAAGTGTATGAGTCAACCAAGTAAGACAAAGAGAGGAAATTTGTATGGGTAGCTACAACAATTTTACACATTCAGTTTTTGGTGCATGAGAAACAAGGAGAGAGCAAGAAAGAGAGCTTGGAGATTAAACAACCATGGAGGGTGAAGTTTAGAGCATGCTGGAGAATTTTTGGAGCGTTTTGGAGCTGAATACTAAAGATTCGGGTTGTCAGGCCTAAAGAGTGAACTCATGTGTGAGTTGCACTGTAACAACAAGCGTTTGTTGTTGTTGTTGGTAGTTTTCTTGGCTGTGATTTCCCTTGAGTTTCCTAGCTCATAGATTCATGATTACCTATGCCAAAGAGATCTTGATACACGAATGGGACACCCGAGGGAATGAGGTCAGTGAAGAGGTACATTCCTTGGGTTGGGAAAGTCGAGAGGAAGAGACCTGGTGAATAATTGAGATAGTTGTAGGAGAAAACCAGTGGGTTGTGGGAATTTGAAAACCAGTGGGTTGTGGGAATTTTGAGTTGTGAGTGGACAATGAGAGATCACCCTCTTTTGTGGATTAATAGCCTCAGTTCGGGGGTGACTTGTTGTTGATATTTGGAGTATAAATCCTATGGTTGGGTGGAGCATTCGTCCCAAGTAGTTGGTTGCACAACTAATTTGAAAGATAAGTGTTTTATTTGTTTTTTGTCTTGTATTTATGAGTTAAATTGTTATGCATGAACTATGTGTACTTGAGAAGAATTTATATGTTGTTATGTTAATTTATTAGTTTCATTTCATTTCTATTTTAGCATGTTGTGGATGCATCTAATTTATGGTAATAGACAACAGTTAAATATGTATGTAAACCGTAGTTGGAAGCTACAGGAAATTGAATTAGTTGTAAAAAAATCAATTTTAAAAATATTATGTGTTGAACGGTTTTGTCATTGATGTCAAAGTCAATCATTGGTGATCATCATGAAGAATCCTATGGGTTTACTTGAAGGAGTCTCCAAAGTGGTCCCCTTATGGCATAGTTTTAAGTATGGCCCTCATGGGAAGATGCTTTGAAGAATCCTTGAAGTCAAGTGAAGAAGCCTACAAATGTCCAAGATAAATATTGCAAGATGGAGATTGTTGAAAGTATTATTTGTGGTCAATTTGGATACCCTATATTCGAGGGAATTTTTACCCTACATAACTAACTCAAATGGAAGCAAAGGTTACATGGTTTGAAAGCGTATTCCAAGAGATTTCCAATGGTATATGGAAGTTCCTCTAACTCCCTAGGAATGAGGAGATATAAAATCTTTCGTCCGAAAACCCAACCAATAAATTGAGGGCAGTTCAGCCAAGTCAACCCAGAAACTAAAAATAGGGACAAAACTACTATAAATACAGGATGGATTTTTGCATTTTTAGTGTATCCAAGCTTGTGATCTCTTAGCACAAGTTTGGTAGCGAAGGAACTGGGAGGATAAGGAGCTCTTATGAAGCATATTTTTTAGTCTTATGGGTTTGATATGAAGATTGATTCTTTGCATAGGGTTCTATGTGGTTGTTGGGTTTTATGTGTGGACCCATGTGGACCTAAGATCTCTATGTGGACCTAGTTTCTATGTGGACCCAGTTTGATGATAATGATGTATCAATGATAGTGACAGAGACAGTGGCAGTGACAGTGACAGGTTGATTATTTTATATACACATTTGAGGGTGGAAGAAAGGGGCAAGGAAAGGGGGTTGGAGCCTCCTTCTAGTTGGAGCTAGAGAATCTAGGGAGTTGTAGCTTCCTTTAGGTTGGAGCCTGTAAACTAGGGGGTTGAAGCCTCCTTCGAATTGAAGTTGGAGAATCTTGGACGTTGTAGCTTCCTATGAATGTAATCTTGTTCTTATATAAGAAAAACATTATGTGTATTTCCACATATATGATGTGCATTGTGTATTTCTTCTTTTGCTCTTTATTGTATATTAGAATGCATTTATTTTATTGAAAAGTTAAAGTTTAAAAGGTGATAAATTGTACTTGATATTGATTCACCCTCCCCTCTCAGTATCAACATTATGCATCGTAATGCTCCTCAATTGGGTTGGGGGACGTTAAAATTTGCCAAGTTTAGGTATGATGAAGGGTCATCATTATCCCCTATTACATGTGTTAGTATCCAAGAAGAGAAGTATTTCCCAAGGAACCCATCAAGGAGCATGTGTAATGATAGATGGTATTTTTGGGGGGTTAACTTCATAAGTGGTATTTCATAGTCATGTGAGGTATGTAATATATTCGTCCACATGAGCACCTTTGGAATGAGGGAGTGCTTATGCATTGAGTTTCCCTTTCATCGACACTATGTCTTTCCAAATCCCTTTTTTATTTTTTCTTTATACACTTAATCTTTCATGGCTTTTGATTTTTTCTTTACTTCTTTTAGTCCTTTTTAGATATGCATTCATTGCATAGGACTTGGGATGATGGTCTCATAGTGAGGGGGCATTGCTCGTTCTTTATTTATTTTGGTTCTTTACCATTTCTTTTCTTTTCATTTTGCTTTGCATTTTGACTTTAGCATCTTGCTCTTTTCTTTCTTTTATTAAGTTGCACCAACCTCGAGCATTCAAGCTCCTTCTCATGGGGTTATGAAGCATGAAACTATATGTGTGACATATGACCATGAACCCCAAAGCGAGGATGACAGAAATTGGAAAAAATGGAGAATGTTAGGTATGGGTTAGGATATGGACACACTACACCTCTCAAAGCCCCCTAGTAGTACAACTCTGCCCAAGATTGACAACATGTATCTAGGAGATGATGATGACCACCAAGGTAAAACAAGGAAAATGCACAAATTTAGAGCATCGTGATCCATTATCCGACTCAACCATTCGTCACTACTTTCATGGCATATACATAAGTCATTAACACTTAATATGAAGCAATGAACCAAGGTACCTCATGTATGTCAAACACCATAATCATCAAAAGAGAGTGAGTTGAGAAAAATGTGGGAAGCATCATCATTCAATTGTCTATGGAGAACCATGGACCTCAACTATGGCACTCTTGTCTATGATATGGATCATAGGTGAAAAAATATCCTCTAGTTACTCCTAGATGTGAGGGGGTAGCAGAGTTTATTTCAAGCAATCTATAACGAGTAATTTTGTTAGAAGTAGGGTGCTTATGTAGATGTTTTCTTATTATATTCATTTAAAGCAATCGACAAAGAGAATATTCCTTAGAAATATGATGATTAAGTAGATCATTAAATTGTGTTCAATTAGAAAAAATAGTATTAGTTTAGTAGCTCTTGTGTGTGTGTGACACATGCACACAAAAACATTTGTCATTAATATCACAATGGTTTACATGGCCTACAACATTACTTTTAGTATTAAAAAAAAATGTGAAATACTAACCACCACTAATTCAACTAGAAACAAATCAAATTAATGCTCACTTGGATACAGAATGTCTTTTAGGCTAGATTTCTTACTCATATTTATGGATCTCTATGATTTTTTTTAAACAAAAATTATAAGATAATGACATTCCCTTAACATGCATATACCATCACATGAATTCAGAAGCAACCACCTATTAGAGAATACTAAGCATGGTCATCATAGCCCCATGAAAAAGAACATAATGTTATTTTAGATACAAAATATGTCTGTAGGCTACATTTCTACCTAATATCCATGGATTTCTAAAAAAAAATAAAACATACATTAGAAAATAATGACATTTCCTAAACATGCATACACTATCACATGAACTCAAAGGAAACCACCTATTAAGGGGTACAAACTATGGTCATTGTGGCCCCATACAAAATAACATAATGCTTGTTTAGATATAAAATGTCTTTTAAGCTATATTTCTAACCAATATCCATGATTTCTAAGAATTTTATTTTAAACAAAGATAACAAAATAATGGTCTTTCCTTAACCTACCTACACCATCACATAAAATTCAAAGACAACCACTTATTGATGTGTCCTAAGTGTGTTCATCATAGCCCCATGCAAAAAAACATAATGCTCATTTAGAAACATGTGTATTTTAGGCTCTTTTCTAACTAATAACCATGGATTTCCTAGATATTTTCTAATAAAGGTTGCATAATAATGGTCATTCCCTTATACGAATACACCATCACATGAATTTAGAGGCAGCCACCTCTTGGTGGGTCCTAAGTGCGACCATCATGGCCCCATGCATTCTTATTGAAGCCCAAGCTTGCCAAAATCAACACCATCTATCTCAACCTTTTGATTTGGGTGGTCAAAAACAAAAATAGTCTGGTTGCTAAATATAAGATTTTATCTTGCCAAGGCAATTTTCCCAACTCTCTAATTGAGTAGTCCCTCCCACTTGAAATGGTTAAAAGTGCTTCATCATGGTGTCAAACATGAGAGATATGAAAGGATTGACTCCAATCCTAACCTCTTCTTCCTACTTTTTCCTACTCTGGTGGAAATTTGTCCACTGTGCAAAACACATTGCCATAATCATTAATCAAACAAGAGCCATTCGAAGAACATGCTCATTTTCCCCACTTGATTTTGTATTTGCATGAGACAATTAGAGGCAATAACAATATGGTCAATGAAAGATAAGTTTGTGGACACTAAAGAATGATATTATACATCATCATAATCATGTAAATGTCAACCACATAAGGCCATATGGCTCAAGCTTATGATTAACACCAAAAATTTTCCTCCTTGGAATAGAAAGAGCATGATAAGAAGGTTACACCAATATTGATCTAGGTCATTATCCCAAAGAAGACAAATATGGCTTTCTTAGGTTCAAAGATGTTTTCAATATTTGACAATTACGTGAAGCTAGGTAAGAGAAATAACATTAAGTCTCAGTTTTGGCTAACTTTTTAGTTATTAGAAGCTCCTTAGATTATCCAACAATATGTATACCATGTTAAGGTGTTATGCATTTCTAACACTGTCACACTCTCATTGCATGATTAGAAATAAGTCAAGCATGAAACTAGCAGTATATAAGGACAAACTTTGTAATCTTGTTAGTTGCACCTTCTCTAGGTTGGATGGTCAAAACTTGTTTTATTGTTGGAAACAAATCCATTCTCTTTTGGAGAAGTCATAGGGTCTATAATTTTTCTAATTATATTTTTAGAATATATCAAAGCATTGAACTAGATGATATCTCTCAACAACATGCCACCTTCTAAAGTTATATAATTATTTTAATCACATTTTTATAATATTTTAAAGCATTGTACTAGAGGATATCTCTTGACAATATGTTATCTTGGACTATATTTGGTATCCACTAGATGGAAAGGTCATTGAAAGAAAACAGGGTCTTAATTTGTTATTGTTCCACCTCAAGGTTGTTTTTGCAGCTCTATCATTCCTTGCATATGCTTTGGAAACAAATAAATCGTTCTTATAGAGGTCATGAAGTCTTAGCCCCTTATATCCAAGCTTGCCATGTGACACTCCTTTAAAATATTGTGCTTAACTAACATCTTTCAATTTTCATTCAATCAACAATGCAATTTACTTAATATTGTTTCCAGTTATTTTGAATCTAGGTCAATTAATAGCATCTTGTCAAAACATTTGTTGTCTTTATGCCCAATTTGTATGTTATTTTGAAATATGTACTTAAATAGGAAAGTTAATTACGTTGTTAAAATTTTATCTTGATTCTTAAATCGTGATATTTGGCATATGTAAAAGTTAGGATGCAATGAGCCTACATTATCTAATTTGGTGACCACCAATATAACAAATGGAAAATAGTTTAAAACATTTTCAGTGAATTTTCTCTATATTAAAACATGTTTGATGTTTCACTAAAGTCCATGTGCAAAGCATAGGTTACAATTTCAGGAAAAAAAGAAGCAAAGACTCAAATTATTTACAAATATTGTATTGCCTTGTTTTCTCTAAAATTTATCAATGCATAATCATGTTCTAGAAATGCAACCAGTGACTTAATCATGTCCCAAAGATGTAACAAACAATGTGTATCCATAGTTCACTATGCCAATAAAATGTTTTCTCTAAAATTTATCAATACACAATGTCGTATAAATGCATCCAAAAAACAAGTTATGTCTGAAAAATATAGCAAATAATGTATATCCATAATTTATTATGTGAATAAAACACAATAAATTGTGAATCTTCTTTATTTGATTTTCTAAAATCCCCCATGCAAAACCATGGAGAATGGATATCTCATTTTAGTGGGAACCAAGGCTCCAAATAGCAGTGTAACAAGTCACATCAACATCTATAATTGGATCATTTATAATTCTATTGCATATTTAAGTTGCCAAGTTTGCATGTGCCAAGCCATTACCAAGTTCAAGTTGTGTGACTATAGTCTTTATCTAGTGATTTAATGTCCTTGTGCAAAACATTTATGAACCTAACAATAATTGCATCAACATCTATAATCGAAGGCCATTTACAATTCTATTGTAATTTTAAATTGCCAAGTTCCCCTTTGCCAAACCATTACCAAGTCCAAGTTGTGAGAAATTAGTGTTTATTTAATGATGTAATGGTTATGTGGGTTATGCAAAACATGTATAAATTATTTAAAGATAGGCTTTCTTAGTGAGCTTAAGTGATCTTAATGTTACATGTCCCTAATCATGCAACCATGTGTAACTAATCTGAAAATTACTATACTACAGAATATTTCACATACCACCCAATACAGGGCAGTTATAGTTAACATCTTAGTACCTTTAATATTTAACAAAAACACAATGAGTTTTGTTTGCCATGCCTTAATATAACTTAATAAAAAATGGAAACAAACCAAAGTTAAAATGATTGAATATCAATTTTAAATTACCACAATTCTGATTTTTGTAGAATGTTTGCACTGTAAAAAGTAAAAAATTCAAAGAAAATGGTATTCTACATTTTTAGAGCAAATTATTTGTAACAAAACGTATTTCCTACAAAATTATTGAAGAGGGTTCTCACAATAGCTCTTGAACCACTTTAAGAGTATATATTATCTTATGAGATTTCTATTTTAAAGAAAATAATATATAAAATGATGTCTTATCACAGCACGCACTATATTATGCATTTTATTAAAAATTTATCATAAACAAAAACTTAGACATTACTATCCCAAACACCTCTTGTATGTCATTAATTGGTACATGGAAAATGTCTCTCATTGTAATCAACATAAACCACATTACCTAAAATTAATTATTATGTGAAAATGCACCTCTTAGACACGCATATAAGAGATTTCTTAACTACCTATCATTTATCTATAGCAATTCAATTATCATATTATATTTTGTCTTTTGAAGTTTAAGCTTCATAACATTGCTTATCAGTTTGCCTAGGTCCATCCGATCTTCATGGATGCACAATTAATTAAATGTTTGAATCATATAAAACCCTAATATTAACAAAAAGGGCACAAACCACTATGGCCTTGAGCCTCAACCAAAAAAAACCAACAATCAACTCATTTTTGAAAATGCAAAGTGGTATCATAATTCCTTGACTGCTTTATTCACTGGAGAGTTTTGGCCTAAATCCACATGTATTAACAGTGATGCATCAAAATAAATCTTCCATTAGTAAGAGGGCATGATTGTGTTTGTTTGTGTTAAGATGTAAAAATAAAGTTAATTGTCATTGGGGTTGATATGGTGCCTTAATCCCTGCAAAACTGCCATTCCTTTGCTCCTACAAATTTTAGGAAACATGTGTCAAAATCACCTCCATATAAACAAGGAACAAAAAGATCAAAATAAATATACACTAGTGATAGATAGTGTTTGCCAGACACATTTGTGGGTACACTATACTAGGAAGAACATATCACTAGGAGAAGAAGCGTGTCTTACCATCCACCTCATGAATTGTCAATCATATTGATGAAAGTGGCATTCAAGCCAATACAAAGCCATTATACCTATCACTCACCACAATTGTAACCTTAATGAGTTGAAAGAAAGAAAATCACTGAAATCATATACTATCATAATGCATGTCATATAAAAGTTAAATAAATGCATCATATAGAATAAGAGGTTGTGTATACCCCCCAACACACACACACACACACACACACACACACACACACATATATATATATATATATATATATATATATATCCATGAAGTACCCTTCGAATTTGACAAGAATGTATCTCGAGACCTATATCGACTTCATATATAAATGTCTTATCAACTAAACTAATCCTTGGGGTTATATGTGTGTGTTCGTTAGTACTTTTTTATATTTAAGTCCATAAATCCCATTTTAATTTATGAAAAAAAAAAGTCCCATTTAAATTGCAAGGAACAATGTCACTGAATTCAAGCAACATCATATGACAACTTAATGCATCATATGACAACTTAATGCATTATTTTATTTGAAGAGGAATTATACAAATGAAATTGTGGTACTTTTCAGTTACCAGTAACTGTATTCGTGTTGATTTAGCAAATCATTCACAACTTTCAACCAACAAGTATTAAAGATGTATACATGTACAAATTTAAAATTAATGATTAATTACGCTTGTGAAATCTAAATTTTATGCTTCAAAAGTTAAAAGCTTGTGATATAGTTCTTCACTTTTCTTAATTAGAATTGCTCGAAAAAATTATGCTAAAATTAAAGAAATAATTATCTATAAGATAGAAAAAGAGTAGCATTCCATCACGTTACAATGAAATTAACATAAACTATATCCTCAAAAGATATATAGTGTGCCATCTCTCACTATTCAAAGTGATTGGGAATCACAATAAGGATCATTAAATAAAACAATTACGAATCTTTGAAAAAAAAGAATAGGTTATTAATTGTAAGCCAGCATAAAGCCATTGGTCCAAAGGAGAAAATATAACCTATTAATGATTGATTGATTACAAAGATGAAAGATAGGGCGTATACTATCTATGAAACACGTCCACGTCCATGAGCATAATTGATGTAATTTATGCTCATTACACTCACTCAGACATTTAGCCTAAAAAAGCATCTGTTACCATACCACCCTGAAGATAGCTCATGGTACTAGCGGGGGTACCAATTTCTATTACTATATGATATCACAAACCCAACATAGTCCATGATTTCATAAATATGTTCATGACAAGAAGTAGCCTTAACAAGATACATTCAAGAGCATGGGCTGATTGTAGTTCCCTTTCTCAAGAATTTGTTCTATGCAAATTACAGTTGTAGAACCTATTTAGTGCCAATCATAGTTCCCTTTCTTAAGAATTGTTCCAATGCAAATCACAATTCTAGAAACCATTCGAGTACAAAACACGTTAGCTCCAATAGACAATAAACTGGACTTCCGAATATAGGTGTTCGACTCGGGTGCAGAACCTGTATTATACATTCTTTGACATATCTTTAATAACTTTATGGACACAATTGTCAACTAAAATATGCATGTTTGGAATTTTGCTATAATCCTGTATCGGTTACCTCTGAGAATCAATGAAAGCCCATAACATTGAAAGCATATTATTCAATTGGATATAGAATTATCTGGGCATGTCAATATGCTTACATCATTAAACGGACAGTATAAACCCCAATGCAATTCCATATAAGGTACTTAGCACCACTTTGTATCTAGTAGTTGACAGGACAATGTTCCTGTCTTGCTAAAATCTCAGTTATCACTGTCAATTGCCCAATGACAATGTAATATGTGTAAGGTAATTATCACAGTGAAGCATCCTGCAAATCTATCTAAAGGTATATTATGCTAGCTCATTACAAAATTTCTGAAATACACCGTCTTTACTGTCAGAAACGATCTGCCATCAATATAATTTTTCCATCGTTATTTTATTCATACAAAGGAAACGAGCCCGCAGTCACAGAAAAGTGACCAAACATAAACCCATGCAATGACGGCAATAAATTGTATCCAGCTCCCAAGAACGATACGCTGCAGACCATGCCAAAACATCATGTGCGTTAAACTATTGAAATATAGAAGTACTGAACGTCGAGGCAAGGAATCCTACCAAGAATCATGGAATAAAAGTCTTGAGGTCCATCCCCTTACTCTCCACTATGGTGGTATGTCAATATCCAGGCTGGCTACCAATTGGTTCTCGAGCCTGGGGATGGTAGTCATTATCCAGGCAGGCTACTTTTTGGACTTTTGCCTGGGATTTCTACTATCAACCATGAACTCTGTTGTTTTCCACACCAAACGGTGCTATGAGAAAATAAATAGATATATTGTAGTCATGCCAAGTGGTGATGTGCAACAATTGATGGAATAAAAAACAAATCATGGATAAAAACGGTCACAGATCTAGGAAAGGACAGTTACTTCTTTGATGACAACCATATTCTTAAAGATGAACATAATCCTTGAAAAAGGAATCCTGAAATGAATCTGTACCTTCCATCTCCAAGCCACAAATTTTATAAACAATGGCTTCAAGAAATCTGTGTCATATAATCGCTGAAATTGCAACAAAGCAACCAAGAGAAAGATCTTGGCTCTTGCACAAAAATCACTGTAATTGTACAAATTTTGGGTACAAGCCGAATGATCATGCTTTACAATCCCTGTGCAAACCTAGCAGTCATTCCCCAAGGGTTCCAGAAAAGAAGCTTATGAATACTTGAAAATAATCTATTAACTTCTTCCATGGCCTCCTTTTAACTGCCAGTAAAAAGAACAATTTGGTACCCCGAAGCTGTTCTTCCATATTTTCAGGAATATACAAGATGTAATCCAGTGACAAGTTTAAGGGGAAACTTAAATGAATCTATATATAATAAAACAACAAACAAATGTCCAAAAATGGGAGTCTGCATATACACATAGGAAACAAAACCCACGCTCAACAAAAAACAAGCCTGCCTCTACACAAAGAAATACTTCTTATTGTGGACTAGTCCAAGGAGGAGATGTAGTGTACATGTAACCATGAGAAGCTGGAGTAAATGTGAGATCAAGGTTGTGAAGTTGTTCCATAAGTTGGGTTCTTCGCTCCTTGAAAAAGTCAAGCCGTGTGGTTAACTCAACCAAGGCAGAAGAAGCAATGGGTTGGCGTTGATATGTACCAGAGTCTGTCACCTGATAAAAGGAAAGAACCAAATGTAACTTTATAGTTGATAATCACATTCCTGTTGACTAACTTCAAATCCCAAATATCACAGCAGGCAACATATTGGAATAAGCTTTAATATTCAAATTATACTTCACACAATTTTTTGACTAATTGCCTTGCCCATTCTTAGTTAAATATTTAAAATTCAGACACTAATTGTGTTTAAAAAGAACTGCTCAAAATCAACAAGTGGATGTGAAAGCCTGATCAATAATGGAGAAGGCCAATTCAATTTGAACTCAAGAGATATAATACGATTAAACATTAAGGTATAAGAAAGCATTACAATTTACAGGTCTTCCTAGCTTTTTTATACACCCACACAGTACAATACAATCTCTTACAGGACTACATGTTTCCAGGACCATTATGTCCAATTTTCTATGTTCATGTAATTGATGTTTTTACAAATGGAGAATTGAGTTTCATGGCAAAAGAAATTCTAATATAAAGCACATTATCAACATTGATATTTTCTAAATCTATAAAAAATATTAATTCCCATCCACATAAACAACAGCACGGTGATCCTAAACAAGCCCAACATCACCCATGTGCACCTTGGTAATCATGGGAATTAGTTGCCATGGTTCATACTAGTAAATGTATACTTATTTTACACATTCTGATTAGAAATATACATGTAGAGAAGAATTTGGATATAAATCTGACCTCTGCTTCCGCAAGACTTTGTTTTACACCATTATGAATGCCGGGGTCATTTATGATCTCTTCCGTAGAAAGGCTGGTAGATGCTTCCGTACTTTTGGAATCTACAGGGCTCATCGAATCAAGTCGATGTCTCCATGGGATTTGTCTGCTCCTCACAGAAGGTGCAACAGGTGGTCTTGGGGTTGGCCAATCATTCTCAATAACACCATCCTGCAAGGCAACAGAATACTAAGAATTGAATAATCATTTCAAGAGAATGCATGAAGTTACATCTATTTCCAAATTAATCAACCATCAGAAAATAAAATGTCTTCTGTAAAAGCCACTGACAAACAGGCAAACACTGTCATGTTCAGAACAGAAGAATGTAAAGCAGAACACAAAATACATATTGTGGAGTATATTACTTTACGTGGAGTTCTAGGCAAGAAAAAAAGCATAAATTTCATAAAAATAGTCAGCTTGCCAGTTATGTCACACTTGGGGCTCCATAGTTGAGAAATAATTATGAAATCTAGAAAGCATCTAAGAAAATAACTTCTGCACGTCTTTGGTAATGTTTCAATTAGAACCAATTTTTTCCATTCAATTAACATAATTAAGATCAAAGATTAATCAAAATGCAAACCTCATCGATCTTTTGTTTTTCATGCTGCCACATCGCAAGTGTCAAATCCAGATCCTGCTGTAGGACTTTCCTGCATCCAATAAAGAGAATTTAAATATATAGCACAACCTTTTTATTTCCACACAATACCTAAAAAATAGTTAGTACAATTCTAAAATAAATATTTACAAGATAGATAAGATAATTTTATTGATGTCTGAGTAATGAAAAACAAAAGAAGGTCAAAGGGGCTGTTGAGTACAATGATGTCAATACAATGCAGGAGTACCAAAAGGTCTCCTATAAAAGACGAGATGCAGAAAGTAAAGTGCAATAAGGTGGAGTAGTAGAAAGTGAGATCTACCCCGAGCCATGAAGAGCC
>SNQJ01S0226526.1:12194-23025 GCA_010110895.2 Picea sitchensis | reverse complement strand
AAAGTGCAAGGATTCCTTCTACATACAATCATCTCTTGTAGCCAGACTATTTAAAAATGTTGAACCCTTCCATCCACAAGTTCGTGACAAATTTCAACAAGCTAAACACCACAATGTCTTTAGAAAGGAAAGAATTTCATCAAGATGTAGATTCAGTAAACACTTTTCCCTCTCCCCTGGGAAATCAACACAATGGAGACAATTTCTTCCTAAGGAGGGAGGATTGATCCATGTGGATATCGATGGCCACCCACCTATTCCAACTAGCTCAAAACAATCTTCTGGAAATTTACTATTTTTAGTAGTTTTTCGATTCCTAAACTTCTGAGGCCAATTTGAGGGCCTAAATGAAGTTTTTTGGGGATCAATCACCTCCATGATATCCAGATACTTTTAATGATCCCCCAAAATGAATATCCTTGACTATACCTTTCCAACGAGCTATTGTGCGCCCCAAACGAAGATCGTATGCCAAAGTTATGCACCCGAGAAGTTGATACACCAAACTACCCAAAACGAGGTCCACAAAATCTTGGATTTTCTGTTGAAGGTGAATTCCCCCTGTGGAAAAATGGATTCCTTCTTGGTCCATAGACTCCTAAGGCCAAGACAGAAAAGTTATTAACATGGACATTGACTTCCTTTTAGATTTAATCAAGCTAATAAATGAAAGAGAAGGAGAAAGATATGTACCTTATTAGTGATGCCCGTCCTTGCAAAGTCCTGGCTGAGATTTGATCCTAAGCTCCCTGATAGATCATATAGGAAAAACAAAGGTACAAGAGACTTCCTACTCTAATGATATTATCTCAATCATAGATCCATCTACTGTAGACAAACTCATATGGAACAAGAACAAGTTTGAAAGAAACAAGCCAAGCATTGATTATTAATGAGAACAAGTAAAGATACTTACAATCCTTGTCCAACCCCTTTTCTCAAGTAATCTCCACTGATTTCTTTGATGGCATCTCAGTCATGAGATCATAAGTTTCACATATCCAATATTTTCCATATAAATACCTTCTTATGAGATCATAAGTTAGGTATAATTCTCAATCTCCATGGTACCTTTCACCATGAGAAGGTCTCCTTATATAACCTTGGAGAGGTCCAACCACTTGAGAGATATTTGGGATGAGTTGAGGATTATTCTCCTTCAGTTGAGGATCTCCCCTAAGATCATTCATTGACCATCTATTCGAATCCAACTACCTTCAAGAATTGAGGGATTCTTCCCTTATTTTCCTTAACAAACCCATAATTTGCTAAAAAAAGGGTAGCGTTCCCCCAAAAGGGTGCACAAGGCACTCAAGCACTCCCCTAAAGAGGCTCGGGGAGCACCATCACTCCCTGATAGTGGGTAGGGGAGCGCTCCTCTTCAAAATTCAATTTTTGAGTGTTTTTTACATGGCAAAAGGTTTGTACTCCCTGTCAAGTTACTTCTCTTTTTCAAAACTAGTCTTTGGGGTGTCTTAAGTGTCTTTATGATGTCATTAGAGGCACAACATAGGAAAGATGGAAATATACTATTTATGACACTTGCAACACTTGTGGTCAAGATGCGACACTTGTGGACAAGATGCGACACCTACAACACTTGTAACGTTGACACTTGCGACACTATCGAAGTGAGTAATTTTGAGGTGTAACAGATTGCCCCCCAAAGTATGAAGTTAGAAGACAATGATGACTGAAGTACTTTGTAGACTTTTTAGAGAAAGGATATGAACACAGAGAAACCAGAAAAAGATGCACACAACCATCAAACAAATATTATGACATGTTTCAAAACCCAAGGCAAGAGTACCTATGTTTGAGTGATAAAGACTTTTTAGGTATGGTCGCCATAATATGCACTGTGGATCCATAATTATATTGACAAAATGGTATAGCCACTATAGATACAATGTGGATATATACTCTTATGAACTGAATTGATCATAGCCATGAATAATACACAATGGATCTATGAGATGACAAGACATAGCCACGACCAATAAAAAGTGGATCTATGTAACAATATATCTGTCATTATCCAAAAGAAATCCTTCGCAACCTGGGAAAAGTATACATAAGAATGAAAACTCAACCCAGGTTCTTCTTACTGATCTCGATGTAGTATGAATCTAACCATTTGAATAGATGTCTTGATTTCGAACATGGAAAAAACCACTTGATTACCGATCAATGATGTAAATCGTTAACAAGCGCGAGGGAGATCACCATTGATGTCAATGATTCCCAAGGTACTCTAGTACATTCCAACGAATGTGAATGAATGAGATGAAGTCGAAAATCCATGGAATCATCCAATTAGGGTTCAAAGATGTAAACCCACTGTCGGATATGAGGATAGCTCTTGGATAATGCGCTGAAGTCGATAGGAAGAGACTCATCGAAAGAGGGCCCTGATGTATCCCCCATCAACGACACGAAACTGACACAGATATGTAATTGGTAGATCAAATGAGCATGGAATGACACAGGTATTGAAACAAGATATTTTTTATGGCTGACTCTCGAGACAGATACTTCCCTTGAACAGTGAGGCACAACAACAAAAACTTGACAAGGACCAAAACTTGAGGATGCAGTGGATGCTGTGACTTTCTTCAGGTGACCCAAAGGAGTAAAAGAAACTCAAAGGATTGGCTTAGTGCAGAGGTTCAGTGGATTAAAATGCATGCAAAGACAAAGTGTTGTGTTCAAGGGTGACCGTAAGGGTTACTGGTAGTGTTCTCAAAACTGCTTGGCTTGCTTCTTTCAATTTTTCCCCCATCCAGATAGACGAGTACCTCTTTTTAATTTAATGAGCTTGAGGAGGGTAACACATGATCAATATGACTCACCTTCGGTAAGTCCTTCTTCCTTTGTTTAACAAACTGGAAAAAGTAAGGGTTTGGTCTCGTATAGTCCCTTCAATGTATGATTTCTTAGCGAGTCCAGAGAAGGTAAACTCGGTGGTTTTTCATATTTAGGGAGTCTGAAAACAACTTAAAGATGAATCCAATGTTGTTCTTTTTCGTAATGTTAGTCTCGCGAGGCCGAAAAAGAAACAAATTATCACTTGAAAGATGCCCTTTCAAACCTTTTAACGAGTGGGAAAGGAAGCAAGATCACTTGGAAATATTTTCATGTTTAGAGAGTCTGAAAAGATCTTAAAGACGACTCCAGGGAGTTCCTTTTTCATGTAACCATGCAGGTCCGAAAAAGAGATAAAAGTTTACTCAGTTTCATTCTCATGTATTTACGAGCACGATAAAGAACAAAGACTAAGCTCAATATGCCCCTAGCTTGAAATCTAGTGGCTAACTCTAGAATGATCATCAAAGGCTGGAGATATGCCCTCCAAGCTTCAATTCATTCATCGACTTTGAGTTTGTCACCAATTTCTCTACTAGATGGATAAAAAGGATAAGGGTGGATGAAATGAAGGTTCAAAAGAGGTGATTGTTTCATTTTTTAACGAGCTTGACATAGGAAAATAATTATGCTCAGGGTTCTGGGTTCAATCCCCAGATTTTTGTTTTATTTTTTTACGAGCTTGCTACAGAGAGAAAAACTATGCTCAAATATTTTGTTTCATTTTTTAGCGAGATTGCCACAGAGAAGAGAAACTATGCTCATGACCTCTATTTCATTTTTTAACGAGCTTTCTACAGAGAAGAAAAACTATTCTCATGGACTCTTCTTGATCATGGCTTCCAAGAGAATAACGCTCTGGAAGGACACCGCGTCAAGGGAAAAAACTCGGTCATGGCTTCCAAGAGATTTTCACTGGATGGAAGAAAACCACTCTGGAAGGAACACATGTCGAGGGCTGCGACAGGGGTAAGGAGATCAGGCTCCAATCACCCTACCGAAGAGATCACCATGTCAACTACCGAATCCAAGTCGTCTAAAGTTGAAGTCATGGGAGATAACGCCACATAATTGACATGTGGCGTGGATGATACTGTTGTTATATAAGAACCATTTAGGGAGGTAATCCAGTCAGGATCGATGAAGGAAAGTTGATTAATAGTCACAATTCTTCTCTCGTGAGGGAAAGATATCACACGAAAAAGAGTGGACACAACATCTCTCATGGAATATACATAATACCACCCAAGGATCAAAGCAAAATCCAAGGGGTCTCGGACTACCATGACATCAATAAAGATGGTTTTCCCTCCCAAAGTTACGGGAAACTAAGGAAGGGTCCCTAAAGGTTGACTAATTCTTCTGTTAAAAGCTAACAGATTCTATGAAACCGGTGCAAGCTGAGGACAACCCAAAGTGTGCCAAGCAACATAAGACAAAATAATAACGAACACACCTTCATCTATCAGCGTTTGAGGAACGTCCCGACCAAAAACCTGTATTGTAATCTGTAAAGGAATGTGAGAAGGAAGACGAGGTCCGGTTAGTTCACCCCAATCAAAAAGGATGGCCTCATTTCTTGGAGGGGGTTTCACGGGAGAAAGAGGAATGCCCCCCAGCACGTTATATTCTGTATCAACGAGAAAAACATGGGTAGTATCGGGTTTACTCTCTAGAGGGAGAGTAGGATCAAACGATGATGGGATCGGATCGACCATGCTGGTACTCTTCAAAGGAAGAGTGGGATTGACTGATGATGTAACCGAAGAAACCACTTTGGCACTCTTCGGATGAAGGGTGGGACTAACTGAGAAAGGGACTGGATCAACCACTTTGGCACTCATCAAAGGAGGAGTGGGATCGACCGATGACAGAACCAGATCGACCACTTGGGTACCAGATCGACCACTTGGGTTTCATTCTCCAAGGGGAGAATGGGTTCGACAGGTGGAAATGGATCGACCGCTTTGGTGTCACTCTCTTACGGGAGAGTGGGGTCAACCCAGGATGAAAATGGATGGACTACTTGGGTTACACTCTTTTGATGAAGAGTAGGGTTGATAGATGACGGAACCAGATTAGCTACTTTGGTGAGTGGTTCAATCTAGGATGAAACTATATTGACCACCTGATCAACTGGATTGACCGGGGATGGAACCGGATTGATCAATCCATCAACTAATGATGGGCTGGGAGAAATATTACGATAACCTTTTGGAAGTTGAAGTTTTTCCAAAAGAGAAGAAGCCTCGTCCATACGAGGACAAAGGTGAGAATAATGATCACCTTTGCATAACATGCAAGGGGATTTGACAGTTGTCTAGTTGGTGGGGTATCATCAGCATGACCGGTAGAGGCTGATGGCATGGAGGACCACATTTCTAAGACCTTGGGAATACCAGGGAAATTCCTCATAAAGTGGTCACCCTTACAAAGACTGCAAGGTAATTTGGGTTTCAGATTCTTCATTTTAATCTTGTTGACCTCATCAACACTCCCAGTATTATTAACAGTAGCTGGTTGCTGGGATTCAACATCTGATGTTGTTGGGGCCTTGATCCTTTTCGAGCTCTTCTTCTTCTGATCAACCTGGCTACTTTCTTTAAATATTTCACTAGACGAAGAGGGAGAAAGGGAAGGAGACTTAATGGGTGAGGAAGGCGAAAAGTTGACTTGAGGTTGATGTGTGGGTGGTGTATTGACATCTAAATTATTAGGTGTAGTTAAAACATTGGGAGGATTCGAGATCACTGGAGTGGGGAATAACCAAACCGGTAATCCGATGGTGAGTCCCAGAAGACTCAGTGTGGCAATGTACGAAGGACCAAAGTTTCCAAACGAAGGAAAGGTATAAGGTTCCCCAGGAGAAGGGGTTCCTCCATTGGTACTCTCATGATTTGATGCCATTAACACTGACTCAACCTAAGGTCCACTAAGTAACACAACCAACACACGCTATGAATCTGAGAAGAAAACAATCAAACAAAACCTTCCCACTATGAAACCACTAGTTGGTGATGAAATCTAGCATTGCAAGATCAAAATAGGAAGGGGCAGGGATAGAGCAGGTGGATCAGTTACGTTGGAAACCTACTTAACGAACTTACTCCTTGGTGCAAGATTCCATGCAGTAATTGTGGATTTACCCTCCAAGGATCCCGAGTGAGTTTGACCAACATTTGTTCCAGGTGAAATGAGACTTCCCTTCACCATCACCTTGTGTGAGACCCTAAATATTATGGCTACTAAGGTCACCAATTCGCAGTCAGCCCCTGGGCGGGTACAATCGACGGTCTGATCCAAACATATGGGTAGGATAACAAGTCCTAAATCAACTCGAGAGGATCCCACACATAATCGTGGGTATACCTTCAAGTGACCCCCAATATACAATCTGACCACTACAAATAGTTGAACCACGGAGGGATAATCTCTGTAACTCACCCGAATGCGACCTCTTGTGTAACCCTTGTGTGAGAGGGGGATCCCAGAAAGCCTATACGACAATTGGATTTTCTCTCCCTATCGCAAGATGCTAATTTTTTTTGATAGCTTTGGAAAGTTATCCTTTCAACCTATTCCAAAGCCCTACACCTTAAAATAATGTAGGTTTGCTAACAAAGATGTAAAAAATCTAATAAATTTTAGTTAAGCATTGATTTTAGTTGTTGTTGTTTACTCAGAGGTGTATGAGAGTGAAAACGGATGATATTATGACTCAGTTCCTAAAACATGCATAAGAAATTATAAGCAATATTTTCTTTCAATGAATGTCTAATTAAGGGAAGGAGAAGGATTTTCTTTTCACCGTCAAAAACTAAGATGCAATGACCTCATGCAATAGTCTTCAATAAGGAATCCAATGCAATTCTAAAATGTTAATATGTGATTGATAACTAGTAGATGTAAATCTTCCTATGTTAATTGGACTTCAAGAGTTGTGAGATTTAAGCAATCTGGAAGCAAACTTCACATAAACCAAAAGACACCCTTGTTATGATCAAACAAGAAACAAAAAGCCAAAAAATAAAAAGGAAGGAGAAAGATCTTGGACAAGATAACTCAAAGATCAGAAAGAAAAGTACAAAAGACCTTTGAAACTCCTTACAAATTTTTCACTCACTCAGATAAACGAGAAGAAAACGAAAAATTAACTCCAAATCGTGAAGGACAAAGAGTTATTGCAAAGTAAGAACAAATGTCAAAAAATCCAAACAAAAGAGGATGAATCCTTAGAAAATAGGGTATTGAAGTCCAATACCAAGATGGAATGAGAGTATGAGACCCTGAGCAAATGTAAAAGGCAAAAACTAAACCCAAAAATTCAAAACCTAAAGGGTTTTTCACTGAAAAATGGGGTAGTGCTCTAGTGTAAGGGGTACCAAAGTGCTCCAACACTCTGTGTAAGACCACCAGGGAGTGTTGGAGCTCTTCTAACAAGGGTAGGGGAGCGCTCTACTGCAAAAGCTCAAAAAAATGCCCAGACACTCAAAAAATCAAGGAAATTCAGTCAATCAGGGTGATCCTGATGACATAAAGAGGGAATCAAATAAATCTAAGAATAAAAAAGACAATGTGGAGAAGATCAAATCAGTGGGAAAAGGGACAAAACAAGATCTGGGAATGGAAACAAAAATCAGAGCTCCTCCCCAGTGGAGTCACCAATTTTTGTTGAAGTTGAATCCCCTTGCGGACAAGTGGATTACGTCTTGGTCTCTAGACTCCTAAGGCCAAGACAAAAAAGTGCTTAACATGGACACTGAGTTCCTTTTATATTTAATCAATATAATAAATGAAAGAGAAGGAGAAAGATATGTACCTTATTAGCGATGTTCGTCCTTGCAAAGTCCTGGCTGAGATTTGATCTTGAGCTCCCTAATAGATCCTGTAGGACAAACAAAGGTACAAGAGACTTCCTACAACACACTATCGAAGTGAGTAATTTTGAGGTGTAACATTTTCATCTTCTGAGGTTAGGGTTTTGTATTTATTTATGTTAAAACGTTAGATCCTCATTGTAATCATGTTCTTGCGAATGATCGTAGCGATTACATCTCTCCTCATAAATAAGCTTTCACCATTCTAGTGAGTCTTTCACTCTGTAATTTTGCAGTCTGTACATTTTGCTCATTAATAGAAATTGTGTATTACTATATCTTTGTGTTTATATCTATTATTTCTATAGTGGGAAAACCCCCCTATGGATTACAATAGGGTTCAATCRTGCAGGAAGAGCTAACTCTCTAAAGTCTCCTACTTTTAACAACTATCCTGACAATACCCCACATTCATGCATAAAATACAAAGTATAAGGATCCGATAGTCTTACCTTAAACTCTGCATCCGGTGTCGATCCTTTTGCGTTCGTTCGCTTCTCGACTGCAAGTCTCCTCCAAAGGCTGACCTGTATTCACCAAAATAAAAAATAAAAAACTGTGAACATACATCTTATATATGAATTAGTGGGTTAGATGTCATAACAAAATGTAAATCAAACATTAAGATTGAACACATCATATGGAAGGACAAAAAAGGTACTTCTTTATATTAATCTCACAAAATCACTTACAAAAATGAGATCGATGACTGCTCCTCGAACCTGGTCCTGGGCTCCTCTTCACCAAGCTCCAACTTCTTCCACATATCCTTCTTCTCTCACACTTCTCTCTAGATAATGGGCATAGGCTTATGAATAAGGAAAAAGGCAAGAATAGGGAATTTTGGCTCTAAACTCACAATGTGGCTGCAAATTCTTGGGGCAAGGGGGGAAAATGAAATGGGAAGAGTTTCACTATTGCTATGTTTCTCCTTGGAATGAGACCCCAACACCTCCTTTTATATGACAAAAGGATGGTTATTTGGTTGGGTGACGGGCTATAGGCGGTGGATTAGTTGGGAAACTACCCAATAATCCGTAATCTCAACAAATACCTTGAAACTTTTTATTTTTTGCAACTTTTGTGTGTATACGTGGGCTGTAATGGTGTAACTAGCATACGTACGTGGGAAGTAGTGGTGCAGGGCGCGTAAATCTTCAAAAATTGTGTTTTTAAGAAGAGTTGTTTAGTGTTGGCTTGACAAAAATAGTAAGTAATATGGCTTGATGCCAAGTATGCATGTATAGTGAAATTTAGGGTTATAACAGATGCCCCCTAATGTGTGAGGTCAGAAGAGCATCTGATGGCTGAAATACATTACAAATATTCATCAACGTACAAAGAGAGTGAGCCCAAGACCAAAGTTCAAGAGGTGCCATCTGCAAAATAACAATATTTGTCTCACCGAGGCGGGCATACCCATGCTCGGGATGAAATAAATCATGGTTTTCAATCAAATA
The DNA here is from genome assembly GCA_010110895.2 of Picea sitchensis. Taxonomy (NCBI): domain Eukaryota; kingdom Viridiplantae; phylum Streptophyta; class Pinopsida; order Pinales; family Pinaceae; genus Picea; species Picea sitchensis. The sequence continues at coordinate 13,823 of SNQJ01S0226526.1, read as the reverse complement.
CATTACATATCCATGTCATATAACTATATAAATTGAAGCCATGATCAATACACAATGGATCTACATCTCAAAATCAAAGATACACTTTTATAGTATCCATCTTCAATAATCCAACGATGCCTGATGGATGGAGATGAGGTCTTCAGAGCTCGAGAAACAACTTCAAGATCTTCAAAACTCGGGTAGGATTGTAATGTGAGTGTATGAATTCACTACCCAGAGGTCTTCGACGACTCGTCGGGGAACATACAAGAGGATCTCAGTGATCAGGCAAAGAAATTTATTGATTTTGAACAAGGAATTGACTGGACTTTCAGGATGGTCGGGCATGAGGGAAAGAGACAAACTACAGAGAGGCTGACTCAAGTTGGGTAAAATTTCCCTTGGACAATAGCATAACTGATGATAAGACTCAAACAGCATGACATTGACATAAGTTCACAATGCAGGAGGCAACACAAACTCTCCATATGTTTGGAAGAATAACCAAACGGAGGAGGACACAACTCTATGTTACGAGAACAACTTCCTAAGGTCAGATTAAATCCCAATTCTTGACGACAAATGAAACGATTTGATTTGTCCAAGGGTGACTCATTGTGCTTCCATAAAAAGAAAATACTTTTCCCATCCTCTTTTTGGGGTATATTTGATTTTTTTGTCTTTTTCAATATTTTGAAGAGCTTGAAAAAGAATAAAAGAATTCTACGTTACAAAGGAGGAATGAGTGTCGAAAGAATACTAATTCCAAGTGCAAGGAACATACTAATGTTCATAGCAAGGAGACATGTGCAGGGAAAGGACACTCGGGGAAAATTCCTCCATGGGTTGGGGTGTCAGGTCGCAGAGGCAAAGTGCTACAAGCCTTGCGTATAAGGCATGCTTCAAAGGTTCAGTTGAGAGCAACATGGATCCGGCATTAGGCCAAAGACATAGAGATAAAACTGTGATTAGAAAGACACGATGAAACCCCCTTCAATGTATTTTTTATGAGCCCAGAAAAGGTAAGCTCGATGGTTTTTTATTTTTAGAGAGTCTGAAAAAGAATGAAAGAAGACTCCACTGGGGTACCTTTTTCGAAGATAGTCTAGTCAGCTCGAAAAATGGATAAACTAGCATCGAAAAGACATCTATTCAGAACCATTTTAATGAGTGTGACACAGACAAGATCACTCGACAATCTTTTCAATTTTAAGGAGTCTAAAAAGAGCTTAACTATGGACTCGCTGCCTTCTTCTAGATTTAGTCTCCTTAGCCCGAAAAAGTATAAAATCTACTTAGGATAACTCTCCCGGCGAGAGGAATCTCCTGAGGTGTACCTTTTTCCTCCTTAATCTACAGGCCAGAAAAAGGGTTAAACTCATGCCAGTAGATTTTTTTTATGCCAATTAATAAGTGTGAAAGAACAAGGTCACTCTGTGATATTTTCAATTTTAAGGAGTCTGAAAAGAGATTAATTATGGACTTCGTAGGGTATGTTCTTCTGGACCAATTTAATGAGTGTGAAGGAACAAGGTCACTCGACAATCTTTTCAATTTTAGGGAGTCTAAAAAGAGCTTAACTATGGACTCCATGGGGGTTCCTTTTTCGTAAATTTAGTCCCTCAGGCCCGAAAAAGGGTTAAACTT
>SNQJ01S0226526.1:0-12144 GCA_010110895.2 Picea sitchensis | reverse complement strand
AACAAGGTCACTCGACAATCTTTTCAATTTTAGGGAGTCTAAAAAGAGCTTAACTATGGACTCCATGGGGGTTCCTTTTTCGTAAATTTAGTCCCTCAGGCCCGAAAAAGGGTTAAACTTATACCTGAGAATACTCTTCTAGCGAACCGAAGTTCCTAGAGCGTACCTTTGTTCATAAAATTGACCATCTGGATCGAAAAAGGGGTAAACTACCGCCAGATAGATGTGCCTTCAAGTTTTAGTTTGGCGAGCGTGAAGGACAACAAGATCACTCGACAATATTTTCATGTTTAGAGAGACTAAAAAGGGATTAAAGAAGACTCCAGGGGGCTATGAATCATGTATAAAACTGGTTCAGCTAGAGCCCACTGCTAGGCTCAGACCAAGAGTCTCTTCAGTAGTCAACTTGGAAATTCTCCCAAAAGGGAAGAAAACACAAACCACGGTGTAAGTCCTCCCGCGGTATAGAAGCCATAGTCATGGATTCAAGGATAGCCTCATCTGAAGGAAATTCAAAATCCGATAAATCACACAAACGAGGGTCGACAGTCCCAAAGGGTGAAGTAAACTGACCATATTCCATATGATGATGGAGGCTTTGGCCAGGACTAGCAGAGTCTATCAATGAAGAATCACAAGCATGAGGGCTTGAGGATCTACAAACAATGAGATCAGACTCAAAAAGATACTCAAGATCACTTGGACCAAGAGGGGGAAGTGAGGACTCCCATGACCCCATTGGATAAACTAATGGATCAATTGATGAGACCAAGTCTAGATAAGGAAAACATGATTTCACAGGTTCCTGCTCAAAAGCAATTGAACACCGAGGATAATACACCACATAATTAACCTATGGCAGGGTAGAGTCTACACAAACACTAGGAACATATAAAGGGGCATCCTGAACTAACGTTGAATTAGGATGGTGATTATCAGATGCCAGCTGGTTGATAGTGACAATTCTTCCATTGCGATGAAAATGCATAACCCGGAAAAGCATAGACACCACAATGTTCATAGCATATACATAATCATGCCCGAGAAGATTATTGAAATCTAACGGGCCTTGCACCACTATAACATCAACAAGGACAATATTCCCACCTAATGAGATAGGAAATTGAGGAAGAATCCCCAAATATTAACTAGGACATCTATCAAAATCCAACAACTCATGTGAAGTAGACACAAGCTCGGGAGATCCCAAGACTTTCCAAACCAAGAAGGATAAAATACTTGTAGAGGCTCCTTCATCCACAATACATTGATAAATGTTTGTTGAATTAAATTCAACCCTTATTTGAAAAGGTACAGAAGAAGGAAGACAAGGCTCAACAAGGTCATTCCAATCAAAGGAAACCATCATAGGGATTGGAGGGGGTGTACTTAGAATGAGCAGAATGCCCCCTTGTTCTGAAAGTACTAAACTGGAAATTCTAAAAACATAGTCAGTATACACATCATTCTCCAAGAGATGAGTGGGATCAGCTAAAGACTACATCGATGTGACCATTTTCTCAACCAATATTTGAATAGGCTGCGAGACTACATGGTCTAAAGGCACCTCACCCCCCAAAAGATGAGTAGGATCAGCCGATGACTGCATAAACATGACCACTTTCTCAACCAATGGTCGAATAGGATGTGAGACTACATGGTCTAAAGGAACCTAACCCCCCAAAAGAGGAGTGGGATCAGATGATGACTACATTGGCATGACCACTTTATCAACCAATGGTTGAATAGACTATGAGGAAACCTCAGAAGACTCAGAATCAAAAGAGCTTGTAGACAGGGACCACAATCTTTGTACCTCTGGAATTCCAGGGAACATATGAGTAAGGTGATCTCCCTTGCAAATCTTACAAGGGAACTTAGGCTTACGTCCTATCCATATAGGTTTCTCAAGAGAATCAATGCCCCCAGCATGAATAGCAATGGATGGTTTCACATCTCCAACATGACTTGCAGAGGTTGGTGATGGGTCGATAACATGACTCGTAGAGGCTACAGACCTATTGTCGGTATGACTAGCAGTGACTGGACTTTTTTCCCCAACGTGATTAGAAGAGGTTAGATGCTTTCCCCTAGTGTGAATTGCAAAGGCTAGGTGTTGGTCTTCAACATGAATTCCAAAGGTTTATGACCTATATCCAACATGACTTGCAGAGGTTGGTGATTTATTCTTCCTATTCTTCCTCTTTCTACTTCGTTTAGACTTCTGGTTACTAGTAACTGTACTTTCACCAGAGGCGGGAGAAGGAGGAGGAGAAGAATTTGTTGACGAAGGAACATCAACATGGTGACCATGACATAAATTTCTTAACTGAGAATCATCAATAAATTTGGGACATTTGGAATGGTGCCCAACCAAACCGGTAGTCCCACATTCAACCTAGGAATGTACAAAGTGGTCATCAAAGGGATACCAATGTTTCCGAAGAAAGGAAAAGCACAAGAATTCCCTTGTGAAGGGGTTCCTTGGTTGGTATCATCAGGAACTTTAGCCATGAAGATATTATGCACAGGTTCTCCCCTTGCGGGATCATTCAAGTCCATAAAAGTCTCACACACTAACTATGGTAAACCAGTGTTATCAAAACAACGCCTATAAAGAGGCAGCTCCACGTTTCTCAGCGGAAGACAGAAAATTCCTCATGACTGGAAAAGCGGGTAGTCTACCACCCTAGGTTAAAGACCCAAATAAATAAATGACTAACTCGCTATGGAAACTAGGGAACATAGAACACATACTAAAAACTCCTAAAGGCAAATCAAGAAAACAACTATCTAGTAGGAATAATAGTTATGCCAGCCAACACTAAAGAAACTTACTCATGCAAGTGAAAATTGAACACGGAAGCACCCTCCAGGTATACTCTGCAAAGTGTGACCCAACGTCTCCCCTAGGTACCATGGTGTACCCCCGCAGTCACCTGTGTAAGTCCCTATAATAAAGGCAACTAAGTTGCCAGCTCGCGAACAATTACTAGGCGAGTATATTCGACAGTCAGGTGGACTGCAATGAATAGGGTATCAAGCCCGAAACCTATTGAGGGTATCGAAATCAAGTGTTCAAGAAGACGACAGAGGACCTCAAACAAATTTGAGACCCATTGAGCTTTGTAGGCAAATGAAACTGACAGTATCCCACGACAAGTCCTCTATATGTGTTCCCCACTATGCTTGGTCCATATTTGGAGGGGTTATCTCCTCTACCTTTCTGCACGCGACCTCGTGTTTAACCCCTATGTTATAGGATGGTCCCGGATAACTTTCACGTTTACTGGACTTTTTACACTCCCTAACACAGACTCCTATGTTTGTTTTATAGCCTTGAAGATTTTCCTGTCCAACCTTAATCAAGGCTCTAGCCTAGTCTAGTTGATGGACCCTACAAACATAAATTCTAATTAATTTTAATTAATGTTCTTTTTAGGGCTTGATTTACTCAAAAGGGGTCTGGTAGTGCAACTGATGTTGTTAAGACTCTTGAGAAAAATGATGAAACTTACATGAACACTGGAAAAGAAGGATTATCTTTCTTATTTTTCTTTTGAAATGCTTTTAAGATGAGAAGAAAAACAATGCTATGCTAATTTCTTTTTCTTTTTCAAATAACAATGCAAAGAAAATGCCAAGAAAGAAAGAGACCTAAAAAGGTAAGTTTTTTTATATTTTCTTCCAATCAAAGCAGAAATAACAAAATATTATAAAAGAAAATGATGGATACACGATTCATGCCCCCCCCCACCCGACCATGAGGGGGATTTGTTTTTTAAAATGAAACTCATTTTATTAAAATTTCAAACTAAAAATAAGTTTAAAAAGCTAGGAAACACAAGAAATCTTTTAAAAAAGACAAGCTAACTGACATCAAACCCAGGCTTCAGACTGTAACAAGAGAGACCAATACTTAATCAAGAAACCCCTCAGAAGTCAGACTTCAATCAAGGAAGAGGTTAACTGCCCCTTCTTAAGGAAAAAATTTCCTAACACAAGCACGCTACTGACACTTAATCATCCTACATATGTACGTGGGTTGTCCAAAGATAGGGTGTGTATGTACGCATGCATACCCATTGCATGTCGCGTACACCTCTCTAACTTCCCAAAAAAAAAAAACTAGTAGTCAATCTAACCAGGTGGGGAGTATTGGTATGGAAGACTAGAATCCCTTAAAGACTCAGAAACTTACAAAAAACTCAAAACAGGTAATCAAACCAATTAAAACACCTAAAAACATCCCCAGAAAACCCTAGAGGCTTCCCTAGTATAGTCACCAATTCTGCTATAGTGGGAAAACCCCCCTATGGACTACACTAGGGTTCAATCGTGTAGGCAGAGCTAACCTTATAAAGTCTCCTACTTTTAACAACTATCCCGACAATACCCCACATTCATGCATAAAATACAAAGCATAAGGATCCAGTAGTCTTACCTTAAACTCTGCATCCAGTGTCGATCCTTTTGCATTCCGTCACTTCTCGACTGCAAGTCTCCTCCCAAGGTTGACCTGCATTCACCAAAAGACAAACAAGAAAATATGAACATGCATCTTATATATGAATTAGTGGGTTATATGTCATAACAAAATGTAAATCAAACATGAATATTGAACACATAATATGGCGGGACGGGAAAAGTACTTCTTCATATTAATCTCACAAAGTCCCTTACAAAAATGAGATGGGAGACTGCTCCTCGAACCCGGTCCTGGGCTCCTCTTCACCAAGATCCAACTAATTCCACGTATCCTTCTTCTCTCACACTTCTCTCTAGAGAATGGGAATAGGCTTATGAATAAGGAAAAAGGCAAGAATAGGGAATTCTGGCTCAAAACTCACAATGTGGATGCAAATTCTTGGGGAAAGGGGGGGAAATGAAATGGGCAGAGTTTCACTATTGCTATGTTTCTCCTTGGAATGAGACCCCAACAACTCCTTTTATATGACAAAAGGATGGTTATTCGGTTGGGTGACGGGCTATAGGCAGTGTATTAGTTGGGAAACTACCCAATAGTCTGTAATCTCAACGAATCCCTTGCAACTTTTTATTTTTTGCAACTTTTGTGGGTATACGCAGGCTGTAATTTTGCATCTATTGTACATACGTGGGAAGTAGTGGTGCAGGGCGCATACATCTTCAAAAAATGTGTTTTTAAGAAGAGTTGTTTAGTGTTGGCTTGGCAAAAATAGTAAGTAACATGGCTTGATGCCAGGTATGCATGTATAGTGCAATTTAGGGTTATAACAATGATATATTTCTGTTATATAATTGGATATCTGATATATCTTTGTACATTTATTTATTATATCTCCTCTCTCATTTTGTGCCAAAAATAATCTGTATCATAAGTCAATTGTTTTTGAATCAACAGTTACAGCTCGTTTTTCAGCCATATGTTTTGACAATAAAAATATTAAACTCCCCATATATATGCCCATCCTGTTTATACATATGAAATTAGATCTAACATTATTTGTATCTATATGCCCTCATCTATGGATCTTGAAAATAAATTGTATTCCTTGGCTGGGAAGAACCCTTAACCTTTGATTTTGAAAACTAGCTACTACAACAAATTCTGGGATATTTTGTTTAAAGAAACACTCATATAGCCCACATAATGCATGTTTTGGAAAATATGTTTACTGTGTCACCTAAATGGGCATGTTATCAACAAAACCCATTTTCTGTATTTTCGACATTATCCATTATATGCTCACAAATGATCCCACAAAACCACCTTTGTTAACCTGTGATTCCTGAGTATTTCCTATAATAATGATTTGTTGGTAACTCCATGAATTTCCTATAATAACTACCTATCGGTTTTGACTTGCATTGATCGCTAGGTTCTGACTATTGTGGAGGAGGAGAAATATAAATTTCACCATCTTTTATCATTGATTAATCATTTCCAAGTGGAATTTTTTCAATTGAACTAGCGAAGGTACCYGAACCTTATATTCCTGTAATAATATTGCAAAATAGGGTTAATTCCCATGATAATTRGATTAAAGGTAGTTTTGAAAAGGAAAATATCTTTTAATGTTATTTATAAGAATAAAACAAGAGTTGATATGAATTGACAACTTATTACCTTATTTAYACTCGTTGTGCCATCAACTACGTAAAAGTAGGCAAAAATAATGTTTTTGGGGTCAAAATGGGGGATAATGTAGCTGGAAAAAGAGTCAAAACTATCACCTAACAGTTCGCATCATATTAGAAAAATATTGATTGTAAAAGTTGAATATCAAACTCTTTGTTTTCTCCATTTTGGAGGTACCCTTTAAAACATTTTGATAAGTTCCTTATATGTTAAATTTTTTGAGTTTCATTGTAAAATCTTGATGGCAACCTTTCTTTTGGTACACGCCTTTTCCTTACTAGTTGGTTCAATTTTTCCTCCATTGTTTTGGTCTTGGATGCTTTGTCTTGTCCCTTTCATTTGAGTACATTGTTTTCCCCTTTTTATATGAAATATGAATACATTTGGTGGATTAAATATGTATTTATCACATTCTATGGTGAGGAGAAAGTGGTGGGTTGCATGAGGATGGCATCTTTGAGAAAAGGAACATAGAACCATGGGAATATTTTCCTTTTAAGAAAGAAATTGGGTTTGGTGATAAAGGGATGAATTTTGTTAACTGTCTACTTTCAAAGGAAAGGGATTTTTTGTTTGTTGCCTTATTCTTGGAAAAGGGGAAAGAAGGTATCTTGTGGATCCAATGAGTAAAATATACAAACAAAGACCAAACAAACATACATAATGGTTGTTGATAAAAGAGGTGCAAAGCCAATTCATTAAGTAGGGAGAAGAATTATTTCACTAGAGAAAGAAAATAGAAAATTGACTATGTGTGGAAGCACCAAGTAAAAGGAAAAATATTCCCATGCTTAGAGCCTTTTCTCAATGAAGGAGAGAGACTTAGTTCTTGGTGAATGAGATGGAAGTGTAATTTTCTAGATGTCACATAAAGGGAAGATTTACATCACTGAGCAATAGGAGAACTATTAGGGACCTACCCTAACCTCCCTACTTTTTGTTACTTATGAGTTAATCAATTAATGTATGATGTCATCTTATTTGAATAAGGATTATTAGGTGGTTGGTTTGTTGTTAGTCAATATAAAAGGGACATCTTTATTAAATAAGACCAACTTGGTGGCTAGTACTCATTAAATATGGGACCATGAGTAGTTAGGGTTTTTCTAGTGAGAAACTATTTACAAAAGTAGAAGGATATGTAATTGTTGGAACAGACCAATTTTTGAAAAGAATCAAAGATGCACCGGAAAATAAGGAGCGTGTCAAAAACAAAGGAAAATAGGGAGCACGTCAAAAAAAGAGGAAAAGAAGCGTCGAGAAAAGCAGTTACAAAGTAGAAAAATTGTTGCGAAGCAGTTGGAAAGTGGATAAGCACCGACTTGGAGAACGGTTGGATCAAGGACATGCTGGGATTCAGCAGTTGGAAAGAGAACAAACCAAATCCTCTTAGGGTTAGGGTTTTTGTAATGGATTTGTACCATTTTTTTGTATAAGTAGAATGTATTAGGAATATGAAAAGGGGGGTTGTTGTTGCTGGTATTGTTATCCTTTTGATTGGTTAGGAGGTTTTGTTGAGAGATTGGTTAGATATTCTCATATTTGTGAGGACTATTGTGATATGTGGATATTGATTGAAATGGAGGAAGAAATGTACAGTGCGCATCACTAGATTTTGCATGAAGAATAATAAAGAGCCAAAGCGACAAATCTTTGTGGAAGTATCCCAAGGGGGGTGAACTATGGTATATATGTGTCATGCATATGAATGTTTTCATTTCTTACGGTTAGATTTTAGTTATTAAGATATATGATAATTATATTAAAATAATAGATGGGATAATATTGTGCACTAAGGATGAATTGATGAACTCTATAGAACAACATTAAATGGATGAATGTCATAGTTAATATTTAGATATGAATCTTATGTTACATTAGATGAATATATGTTATTCGTTATATGTTATTATAATGGTAAATGAAGTATGTTGTAATAGTTGTGTCAATGGTTAGAACTAACATCCAGTTAGGGTTAATAAATGGGTATCTGAGGGAGAACAAGTGGATATATCTAATGTCCCTGAGAGAGAAACACATCCCATCCCCTGGTTCCAGACATGTGAGTCTTGCAGCCACCCATTGAAGCCATCTTGGGTGAGACTACGCAGTGCATTTTGTGCGTTGTGTTGCCTTCTAGTATCCATAAGGTTCGATGGTCGAGGGGTTGTTGGTAATCCTATAGTTAGAAACTGGGTCAGCCCAACGCATCCAACAATAATGTTTCTTCAATTATTTTCAATATATTGAAGTTATGCTCAATTGATGGTTTCCTCCTCAAATATTCCCATGAACACTACTCTCTTTCTTGATTGTCAATATAAGGGTTTATATTATAAAACTTCAATACTCTTGTTTCTCTTATACTAATTTATGTGGTTTATATATATTATGATGTTTCTCATAATTTCTTATTTATCTTTAAGTACACTATGTTGGAGATACTTCACACACACCTAGGATTTCTTTTTCCTAATCTTTTCCCTATGTTTATTAGTCATTATTCAATCTCCTATAGTTTAGGGAGAATATTTCTCTAAGAGAATATTCTTTATAGTTCACACTTCAGTTTGATTAGTTGAGTGGATTCTATATGCCACATTGCGATCATCACCATGCAACATTGGGATTATCACCAACTAATGCACATTGTCCTTGGGATTATCACCAGACTAGCACATTACTCATGATTCCCTGATCTCCTCCTCACTTCACTTTGTTTTAGTCATTTAATTGAAGACTGAGAGACTAGTTAACTCAGAATAGGTTACAGTTCACTCTCGTAATTGCTTGAGAGACTAGACTAGGTGGCAGTTTACTCCTGTAATTGTTGATGTGTGTCTAGATCACTCTATACCACCACTATGGTGCATTGTATTCCCATATAGTACACATTAGTTGAGTTATGCAGAGTATATCATGTGTAATTTATTATTCATTCATTTGGTTAATGAGAATTCTTCCATTCGTTCTCTCATGCTTCTCTTTTCTCATATTTTCTCTACAAATTGTGTATGTCATTTTCTAGATATATCTATTTTGTGTAGGTTCAACACATTTACATGATATTAGAGATGCCTTACTTCTAGGGAAAATACACACCAGATTATTTTTGCAGGTACCGAAGATTGAAGATAGCGAAAAAATGGAATTTCCAAAAGAATTCATTCTTACACCGTACAATTTCTTTGCATGGAAGGAGAAGATGATAGTGCATATTCAAGGTAGAGGATTATATAGTTTACCCATGGACATAGATACCAAAACCAAATCATCCATAGAAAAATCCAAGTATCTGAATCGAATGGATGAAGCGTTTGGAAATATTTGCAGTCTCATTTCTCCTGAACTCCTCTTTTACATATCCTTCTGTAAAACCCCCAATGAATCATGGACCACCATGGAAGGGATTTTTGGAAAATAGTATGAGATGATGGGACACATGCTCGAGGTGGAATTTCTCACATTGGATCCAAAAACCTTTGACAATATCCAAGATTTATTTACCAAATATAAGTATTTGTTGTGGCAACTCAAGGCTTACGGGGTTGATAAATCTCAGGAGAAAAAAATGATTCTAACCATTATCTCCAAACTTTGTCTGAAATACTTAGTGTTTGTATCCACATTTCATTCAGTTAGGATCACCTATGGAGCCACCTGGAAGATTCCCTCTCTTCAGGTATTTATTGAATCTTTGACACACGGGCAGAACAAAATTATCAACATGGGAAAATAAAAGGCCCAATGGCACATGCACTTACTATGAATGATGGTAGTATTCATCAAAATCATAAATATAAAGACAAATACAAAAGGAAATCACATGAAAATCCAAAGAAGGAAGATTACTCAAAACCCTTCAACGATGCCTCTGGATCCAAAGGTAGAAAGGGGAGAAAAGGAGAGAAACGCACTTACTTCCATAAAGGATTCCATCCAGAATTCACATGTATGCAGAAATAGATGGATCAAATGGCCCAAATACTTCAACAAAACAACCTTGAAGATTACATCCTGAGGGTGCCAAAAAGAAAAGGCCAGAAGATCAGAATCCCAAGAAAGGAAATTCTAGCCATGTTTTTATTACTATCAACTCCTCTCTTGATGCTTGGATCATAGATTCAGGTGCATCACACCACATGGAAGCCACAAAATAAGTCTACTCTTCATTGGACACATGCAAATATCCTCCTATTCTTATGGGGGACAACTCTCCAGTCAAGGTCACCGGTAATGGAAGAATTGAACTCACAAATAGAAGCTTCGAGAATGTGCTACACGTTCCCAAAATTTTCGTCAATCTTCTCTTTGTGTATCAGATGAAAAAATCAGGCACCGAAAAGAGGGTCATATTCACACCTGATGTAGTGGATATCTATGACATTCAAACCAATTCCAAGGTTTCTACCGATGAGGTAAATCATCAATCCAAACTCTACACATATTCTGAATTTATTGAACCAGATTTTGCATTATTGCTTACCCATGTTGATGAAAGAAATAGGATATGGAATGAAAGGATTGGGCATTTAAATTTTATATATATGCAACATATTAGAAAGTAGGGAATGGTTGATGGTCTACCTGACATCGACTTCTCCAAAGGAATTTGTGAGGGATGTGTTCTTGGAAAACACCCTCAAGAGAAATTTCACAAAGGAAAGACTCGGAAGGATTCCTCTCCTTTATATCTGATCCATAGTGACCTCATGGGCCAGTTTATGCATCCATCAATCAGTAAATCAAGGTATGTGTTCATTTTTGTTGATGATTTCTCATGCTTCACATGGATTTTCTTTCTCAGGAAAAAATCATAGGTCTTTCAACACCTCAAATATTTCAAAGCCCTTATTGAGACTCAATTAAGAAAGAAAATCAAAGTCCTTTGAATAGATAACGAGGGAGAGTATGTCAACCATGAGATACAAAATATTTTTCATGAGGCCAGGATTCAGCTGCAGCACAAAATTCCTTATACTCTGTAGCAAAACAAAGTTGTTCATCGGAAAAATAGATCTCTAAACGAGATGGCATATTTCATGCTACATGCAAATTCACTTCCACAAAGATGATGGGTTGAAGCACTTAATTGTGAAACCTACATCCAAAACAAATCTACCATAGATCTGTCAAGGATAATACCCCCTACGAGGCTTGGAGCGGCCTCAAACCAGAAGTGACCCACTTTCGTATTTTTGGTTCGCGTGCATGAGCCAGGATTCCCTCTGAGAAGAGGAAGGCACTTGATACACAAAACACATAGTGTATCTTTGTTGGATACACAGGCGGTGTAAAGGGATACAAACTCATTGATATTTCCTTGGAGTAGCTCATAATTGAGCGAAGTTTCCAATTTGAGGAAAGTGTCCTACATGTACCTCAGTAGCCTCATGCAGAAACTTTTGTTCTTCCACCTGTCAGACATGATGACCATGCACATGTCGACTCTTCTTTCGATGAGAGTTATGATTTAGAGGATTCAGATGATCCATATATAGTTTCAATACAGTCAGATGCAAAGTTAGGTCTTGCAGATTCAGAGCAGAGGCCTAAGTGGACCAAGACTACTCTTCAGGATGTAGTAGATCTTTTTGGGGATCCATCTGATACTAGGAGGACTCAATTTGATTTCGAGGAGCCTCCTATTTCACTCAATTCCATTGAATTGATTCCACTTAGGAATATTTTCTTGGTTCAGTATTTAGATCCACAGTCATATGGCGAGGATGCTAGAAATACCTTTTGGGAATATTCCATGCAAGAGGACAACAACTCCCTCCTCAAGAACCAGACTTGGGATTTGGTTCCCCTTCCTACAAGAAGGAAACTTGTGTTGGATTACTAAGAGGGGGGGTGAATCAGTAATAGAGCAATTTAATCATTTTTAACCATATAATTTGTTATCACCCCATAAGTTATGGGAATCAATTGGTGACTGGGATATTATCTGTCTCTAGTATTTTTGTTGACAAATGATTTTTCATTCTGCAAATAATTTGAAAAAAAAAAAGAAAGAAAAA
>SNQJ01S0226524.1:0-14604 GCA_010110895.2 Picea sitchensis | reverse complement strand
TGTGTCGAAAAAACCACCTAAATATCATGTGGTCCCGGAAATATGTCGTCCCAGTAATATGTTGTCCCGGAAAAAATATGTCGTCCTGAAAAAAAAAATCGGGGGCGTTACCCCCGAACCCCCGCGTGGGTGGCTCCGCCCCCCTGCACCCCCCCTCTAACCCCCCTACGTGCCCGATGCAGACGCTCAGACACTACTACTCGTGCAAAGAATATAACACATACCTAACATTCAGCCCCATGGAGGTCCAAACTGATCATCTCCCCATGTGTACTGATCCAAATGGCACCTGTGCATTAGGTATGGTCTTGCACATCAAAGGCTACGCCATCCATGGGCTCATCAGTCAAAGGGATCATAGAAATGTCAATCACATTTCATCATTAATATTGTTAAACACATGCATAAAATCCCTAAATACATCGATCAATAGCGCAAAGATGTTACACAAGCCTGTAATACAAGTCTGGCGAAAAGGACAAGGCTTCATATTGGGCTAGTGTCCATAGAAAAATGAAAGTTCCTAGAGAGATCTCATCCAAGCCATGTAAGTGGATGATCTTGTCAGGGGATGTCCAAGCATGTGGGTTCAGTAAGGGCCAAGGATGCAACGTTTTACCTGTGGGTGCCTTTATAGAAGGCGAGTTGTCCCTGTCATGGATGCATTTTTTCCAAGCCCATTCTTTCCTTTATTCTTTTTATTCTTTTATTTTCTTTTTTTTGTTCAAAAGCTAATCAGGGGAAACTGCCTTGGCATGGTGACTAGAGCTAACAACATTACCCACAAGTACTTTCACAAAGATGAGAAGGTTATCTCATGATGAGACCCCATTTCCCTTGGCCACACAACCAAGAGTCACTGTCTTGGCATGGTAACCAACTGGTAGAAATGTCATACTGCTAGGTACCTATGGACTTGATAAGTTGTCTTGTGATGAGACCCCCTATCCTATGATTAAGTATTGTTTTATTATTTTTTCGGGTCCCTCTTGTTTCTTACTGAGAATCTTTTTATTTCTTTCTAGGGGATCCCTGGGCGAAGCATCTTGAGGTTCATTTTTTAGGATTTTATCTTTTACCATCTTTCTTTTACCTTCTGGGCCTTTAGCCCCTTCTTCCCATGAGGTAAGGTGTAGTCTTGAAATAGGTCAACCCAATGCCTGGACAGGGGGAATGGGATAGGTGACCGGGAAACAAGATGTAAGAGTGGTGCTATGATGGGAGCGGATGATGGCTTTTCAGAAATCCCCCTAGTGGAAAACCAAAACCTACGGACACAAGATTGCTAGGGCACCCTGTCAATCCCCCCAAACATGGTCAAGTGAGCAAATGTAAGGTCCAAGCAATTGTTAGAGATAAGAGGAATCAGATGCATATATTTAAAGGTTTCAATGATCAAAAGTGACACATACTGTTGGTGCATCAATATGTTCAATATATATCTCACACTTATTTAAATGTCAACCCGGGATTCATAATCGAAAGAGTCATTACACCATATGTGTTGAGAACAAGTAACCTACCTAAGTCTGTTGCATATAGGAAATAATTAATAACATAAAAATCCTATTTCTAAGATTTCTAAATACTCCAAAATATTCTTTGAACCTAGCAGAGAAAACTAATAATGAAACTTAAACAATCAGTCAATCAAAGAGACATAGTCCTAGAGAAACAAGTCTATTCATTTCAGGCCCTTGAATTGGAAAGATGAACTTTAAGAAACTTGTCTCCTATAACAATTAAAACAATCAATTCCAACCATTCTCAAAACAAAATCCAACTTCAACCTCATGTAATTCAATCAAACCAGCATAAGGGAGGTTTAGTATCATTGAAAACTTTATTACAACACATGAATATGAAATACAAAGTCTCCTGGTCCCTTGCGATACTAGGTCTATTACAATCATGAACTCAAAATATCAGTCTCTCACTTCAAATTAGGAAACAACTACCTTCAACATCTAAGAATGAAATGCCTATTCGATCTAACACTTTCTTATTCACACCATTCCAAAAATGATTAACTCAATGCTCAATCCGGAAAATGGAATAAAGATCAATCACAGACACATTATTGTAAACTATCCACACAAACACACAGAACATATACAAGGAGGTTTACCTTAGTTGGGGCGGTGGGCCCTTGCCGAACCAACTAGGAACCTCTTAAGGAAATAACAGGCTAAAACGTTTCACTCACATCTGAGAATCAACATGAAAGATTTTATGTATTAATTCAACTAGTAAATTGGATCAACAGTCGTTTACTCCATACACAACAATGATAAGTATTGTCTGGGTCTTGCAACAAAATTTTACATTTGCTATTATCTATATATCCTTTATCATCTATACAACATTCCTTATATAAGGTAAGATGATACTATCTATATCTATGGATAAACATTAAACAGTTTGAGAAATTTCTCATTTAGGATTTACATCGAATTTTTAGGAATCGACTCCATCCTCATGACACGAAGTCCATGAGCGATGGAGTCTCTTGCAACTGGAAAACTGACTTGGGCACTTCTATCCAACCGTCTTCTCGAAATCTTCACCATTATTCTGGTCCAACCGACACATTCTGGAAATAGAGGTTTTGGTACCGGATTGCACACAGTCGCTAGTCTAGTACCGGAATAGAGCAGAGCAAGTAGTACCAGAATAACACATGTCTTGGTAGTGCCGGATAGACTGCTTGTAAATGAAATTATTAAGATTATACAAAATAAAACACTTTCAATTGAATTAATTTAAGAAAGTTAAACAAACATGCTTTAAATCATCAATTACCTCTTGTAGACATGACATAGCTATTAGGCATGTATTTTGGGAGGGAGTAGTCCAGTATAGGTTTATAACAGAGGAAAAAATCTTAGATATAGGGTAGGATAGGGCATTATCTTATGTCAAAATAGAGACTCAACACATACCATGATACCTGGACCAATTAACTCATGGAGAAAGAACCTCTTCTGATACAGGACCAATCCGATGGTGATGGATGTTGTTGCTACTGTCAAGACATAAATGATAGGAGAAAAATATGGTCCCTCCAGGGCCATGCTCAGGTCAATCCTTCTCTCTATACTCCATGTCTAGGACCTGTGGGCCTCGAGACATGATCTCCTAGTTATCCCTAAAAAGTGGGGACAACAAGGTAGAGGACCAATAATGTGCCACAACTTCCAACAACTTCCAATAACCAGGACATTATGCAAGGGAGTGCCCACTCCCACTAGAAGGATGTATGTACTGTCACGTAGTAGATCATGACACAAAATATTGTCCAACACTAGTGGGGAAGATCCAAGAAAAAGGGAACCAGAACAACCACAATGTCTAGTGGATTTCTACAGAATCCAGAGATGATGGGAGAAACATCAATATAGTCACTCAAGGAGGATCCAAGACAGGAATTGATGCAGTAAAACAAGATCCAACGCAACACCAATGGGTTAAGAAGAATACTGAACCACAGAAGTAGTTTGATGCACAGAAATAAAATGAAACATTTAAGGAAGACAGACATGAGTGTCTCAAGCATAGTTTTGCATCTACATTAGTCACACAACAACTTGAAAATCCACCAATATATGGGATGCCATTTTCAATGTACCATATCAGTGAAGGACAACCTTCAGAGAAAGTAAGTACCATAAATAATTTTTTGCAATCTTGTGTTAATTTATTCAATGACCCACCATCTGTTTAGGTTTTACAAGATATGCAAGAAATATGTAACACCAAGGCAGAAGGAAAGTTAGAACAAAAAATAGTCAATCATCTCCATACAAGAAGAAGTACAAGTAGAGAATTTAGGCTAAATGCCAACAATGGGGATTTTAATATGGGTGATATTATACTGGATTTAGGCTCTGAAGTAAATGTTTTACCTAAGAATACATGGCAATGTATGGGGGAACCTACCTTAGGATTCTCACATGTTCATCTGAAATTAGCAAATCAACATAGAGTGCTACCAATTGGAAGGCTTAAAGGTGTGACAGTAAATTTGGATGGAGTAATAGAGATAGTAGATGGCACACCACATTACCCAACATTTATTGGATTGGATTGGGAATTTGATAACCAAGATATAATCAACCTAAAGATAAGAAAAGTAACTTTTGAATCAGGTGAATATAGCGTCATTTCCCCATTGGATCCTTCAGAAGGAGAAAGGTTTGTAGAACCCACTTGTTTAGATCTTGAGGAAATAAACCAGTTGTATAGAACCACTATGCGAGAAGAGGACTATTTTAACCCAACTGCAGATCGGGTACTCACATGGAGAAGCATTACATCATGTGCTTCTGACTCAGACACGAGTTTGGAGAATTGGCAACAATGATTACATGAAGTTTCAACAAGGAGATGTGCAAGAATAGACCACGCAGTAAGATGGGTTGTTACAAAGATAAGAGAACCTCCCAATTTTCATGGGTTAAACGACTTAGAGGAATTTATTAAAAAATATGAAGACGAAGTGTTAGAAAATCATAGACTCTTATCCTTAGATATTTCACTCAAGGAAACACCTACAAGATGGCAGGGTGTGCACAAAGGAACCATTCAGGACTGGTATCAGTGTAAATGATTGTTGTGCATTAGATTCGGTGCAGAGCATGGGAGTAATAAATTGTAGAGGTGTGATGGACAGGGAACACCAGTGGAATGGACTCATCACTTTATCCATACATTAGAATGAATTCCAGGGAACTGGTATATAAACCAGGAGATACACAGAGGCACTATACAATGGACAGGCTTATAGTAGAATTTTGTAGTAAAATTCTCATTTGAACATGAGAACCCAAACATTGATTCATCATTGAAGATAATACATGGAATGATATTTATTGAGGAACCAAAAGTTGAAATCATGATAGAGTATCAACAACAGAATAGACAGGCAGTCAAAGAGTTACTCTCATGCTATCATGTTCAATAGGAAGCACCAGATGAATATGAATCATGCAACATTCATATTACAAATATTGAAGGAGAAAGAGAGGTACTCAGACTTATTTGTTTCACCAATCAAATTTAAGAAAATTAACATCGGGACGAATGAAAATCCTAAATTGGTGAGTATTGGAGACTATTGGGATGAGCAAATTGTAGAAAGAATAACAACGTTACTGCGCGAATATTGTGACCTATTTCCAACAACCTTTACAGAGATGAAATGCATAGAACGAGAGCTAGGTGATATGAAGATACCCCTCAAACCTGAGGCTAGACCTGTCAGACAAAGACCCTACAGACTAAATCCAGTGTATAAGAAGAAAGTGAAAGTAGAAATTGACAGAATGTTGGAAGTTGGTATCATAGAACCAATGGAGGAATCTGATTGGATCAGTCCTATGGTATTTCAAGAAAGGAAACAAGGGGGGATAAGGACTTTTGTAGATCTAAGGAAACTTAATGATGCTTACTTACTTGAACCTTTCCCTACCCCTTTTATAGATGAGGTCTTAGAGAATGTGGAAGGCCAGGAAGCCTATTCATTTACAGATGGATTCTCAGGTTACCATAAGATCAAAATAGCTCCAGAAGACAGGTATAAGACTACTTTTTCTACAGAATGGGGATCCTACCAATATAAAGTCATGCCATTTGCACTGAAGAATGCACCGGCCATATTTTCAAGAATATTCATAGTTTCTTTTAAGGAATTCATACATTATATTTTAGAAGTATATCTGGATGACTAGATTGTATATAGTCTATTAAAGGACCATGTATAAGTGTTGATACTAATGTTGTAAAGAAGCAGGAAGTGCCATATATCATTGAATATCAAGAAATGAATTTTTGGTACACCTTTTGGAATGTTTTTGGGAGATATAGTGTGTAATCAAGGTTTACTAGTGGACCCTGCTAAGATTGCAGTCATTGTAAATATACCACCACCAAAGTTAGTGCACCATTTAAGAGAAACACTGGGACATATAGGCTATTACAGGAAGTTTATAAAGGGTTATGCATAGATTACTGCACCAATGGAAAAATTGTTGAAGAAGGACACCAAATTTTAGTGGAATGAGGACTATCAGCAAGGATTGGACACTTTAAAACAAAATATGGTAACAACACATATACTAGTATTTCCAGATTGGGAAAAGACATTTCATGTGCATGTAGATGCATCAACCATAGCACTTGGAGCATTTTTTGTGCAACTAGAAGCAAGGTACTTATACCATCCTATAGCCTTTGCAAGCATAAAGTTGTCAGAATCATAGAATAACTATAACACCACATAAAGAGAAGGCCTAGACATGGTATATGCACTTCAAAAATTCAAGCACTATTTACTAGGTAAACACATTAAAATGTTCACATACCATTCTTCCCTCAAATATATATTCAACAAGCCAGTGTTGGGGGGAAGGATCTGTAGATGGCTATTATTATTTCAAGAATTTGTTTTTGAAGTGATAGTCAAACCAGGGAAGTTGAATGCAAGACTTGATCACCTGTCAAGGGTAACTAATGGAGAAGAACCTTCTAACTTAGTAGACAACTTCTCTGATGCACAACTATTTTCAGTACAAGTAGTTGATGAATAATTCGTTGATATTATTTAATACTTAAATTTTAATACTTAACTACAAGGGTTGCACCACAAGAGTTTATCACTGCACAAAATAAAAATATGGTAGTCAGAGCTGCAGACTATCAACTTATTGCAGGACATTTATACAAAATGGGCACAGATAAAATTTTGAGAATGTGTGTATTGGAACATGAAAGGCCCAGGATTTTAGTAGAAGCTCATGAAGGTATAGCTAGAGGACACTATGTAGGAAAATCTATTGCACACAAGGTATTGTGCATATGATTATGGTGGCAAACAATCCATAAAGATGCCAAGGAATATTGCCAGAAATGTGATGTATGTTAGAGGCTTGGAAAACCCAATAGAAGGGATGAGATGCCTCTAAGACCACAAGTGACTCTATAGGTATTTGACAAATGGGCAATAGACTTTGTGGGACCTATTAACCCACCAACAAAAATGTCATGAGCTAGGTATATCATTACTGCAACTGAATACTTAACA
The DNA here is from genome assembly GCA_010110895.2 of Picea sitchensis. Lineage (NCBI taxonomy): Eukaryota > Viridiplantae > Streptophyta > Pinopsida > Pinales > Pinaceae > Picea > Picea sitchensis. Next base: position 7,523 of record SNQJ01S0226524.1, on the reverse strand, counting down.
ATATGGGTAGAAGCAACAACACTCAAATATTGTAGCGCATAGAGAACAACACACTTCTTGTTTGATCAAGTGATCACCAGATTTGGATGTCCCAAGATTCTGATGAGTGACTAGGGAACTCATTTTATCAATGATATCGTCATATCTATGACTGAGGAGTTTGAATTCTATCACTAGTAGATTACACCATATAATCCTCAGGAAAATGGAACAGTAGAAGCCTTCAATAAGATTTTGGAAAATGATTTGAAAAATATTTTCAATGTCAACATAGATTATTGGGACTTTAAGATCCCAGAAGTATTATGAGCATATAGGACCACTGATCAGGGGATCAAATTTTGCTCAAAACTTCAAAGTGCTCGGAATTGCTTCAAAACAAACAAGAGCATAGCCCTCATCGTCATGAACCCAACGCAACTCATTTGGGTTCAAACGGACGTCGGGAGTGACAGATATCACGATCTGTTCGAATCGTTAAACAGGTAAAAAAAGGGACGTTGACTGTGCAGTCCGTACAGTCCATACATGCTGACGTGGCAGAGGCCGTACAAGATGACGTGGTAGATGATGAGGTGGCCTTCACTTATTGGAATATTTGGGCGAATCATGATGTGACATGTGGCATCATTTTGATAAATGGTGTGGTGCCACGTGGCCCAGTCATGGGCTACCACATGGCACCATTGTATTGGTTGTTAGTTCAAAACATTATGGACTCCATGGGGTTAGAACCATGGACCTCCTCCCACCATGTAAAGCCTTAACAAAGTCTGCCCGACCAACATACCACGCGTTTGTTCCTTGTTATATGAGTGGGTTAATATTCATTTAAATTTGCATTGTTTAAAGTTTGGCGCGGGGGTCGAGTTGGGGCTTAGCCCCAGCCCGCGGTTGTATTACATTTACATATGACCAATGGACTTATAGTGTGCATGGGAGTTTGTGTTCAAACAGTTAGCACGGTTTCAATGGATAGTCCATGCGCCCGACACTTGGCATGTCCAGATTCAATCTTGCAAACGTAGCCCTCTTTTGAAATAGTGCACGGTCATATGGACCCATGTGCCCACGAGTTTGGCAAGTTAGGGGCTGGTGCGGACATAACTGTCCTACAGTCCGCACTGTTTGTGTGGTTGTGTCCGGTGTCGAGTTTCTATGCTTTAAATTGCGTGTGGGCTAGGTTGAGCCATGAGAGGTGCAATTTGTAGATGCAGAGACAACAAGCTTGAAGGGGGGACTTCCAGGAAGCCTAACTTCTTCATTTTTTGGCCAAACAAGGTGCCGAAAAAGCCTAGCTAGGGATTTTTGGATGTTCTAAAGCCATTGGAGCAGTCTATTTGGAAGTTTGAGCATTATAAAGCACATTTTTGAGAACTTTGATTAAATAATACAAATGATCCATTGGAAGTTGGACCAGGAGATGTAGCCCAAGAGAGGGGTGAACTCCTTTATCATTTGTTGTGTTATGTGTTTTCTGTTCATTGTTTATACTGTTGTTTATATGCATCTTAAATGAGTAAATCCTATTAATGATGTGTTGCAAATTTGATCCATTTTCTTTTAACACATAAATTTTACTTGAAAACATTTTCAAGAATACAAGTCTTTTTCATTTTTAGATCAACCACATGTAAAAAGTTGACACGATAGACACTGTTAGCGATCAAAAAATACACTGGTAATTTTTGAGAATGTCCTCATTAGTCACTACTTAATTCATTGTGCCCCTAGGTATTTTGGCCAGTGTCATACTTCCATTACTCCATTAAAGATATCGTTGATCGCTTTTACCTGCATTCCAAAGCATTGTCAGTTTTTCCTATACCCTAGTTTTATGCTTCTTTAGATTTACAATTGTTATTTTCATCAAATAAAGTAAAAGTGGTGGGTGCTTGAAGTGTTATGGTCCTTAACTAGTGTCATACTCCTAAACTATTTCCCATCTTGACACTACTCATTTGATCGAATATATAATGTGTCCAATTAATGATGTTAGTATCAGAAAATTTTACAGACAAATAAATTCAAAATGCCAATACGCCACAAGGAGACGTCAATGCCATTTGTCATACTCTGCAAAAGTAGAAGTGTCAATTTTTATCTAAAGATTGCAATGTTGTTCATCCTCAAACAAAAATGTTAACCTATATTACTCTTCCTTGTGAAGATGGACAACAAAGAATTCTTTCAGTTGCTTTCAAGTTGGGAAATGCACACAAACATAAGACATAAGTCAAAAGACATTTGGCCATTACATCAGCCACAAGTCAAGTCTCAGGTTCAAGCTACGAATCAAACAATAGGCACCAGGACATATGCAAGAAGGGGGTACAAGGAAATATCGTTGCTATCCATAATCTCCACGCCAAATCAAGAACCTCAGCTTCCCCAATATTTACTCCAAATATGGATAAATCAAGGAAATTCTCACCTCAATGGGTTTTGATTGTTGATATTTTCACACTCACTCCGATGCTTCATCCACCCACGAGACTTTATGTTTATTTTGCATCTAATGAAGATGGGATTGATGTTTCTCCTTTCAATGGACAACAGAATGAAATTTCATGCATGGGAACTCGTCGATTAGCTTCCAGACATTCTTTTCATGTAGGTTCATATTTTTTGTTTCGCCATCCAGTTGCACGTTCTATAGTTTGTAACACAGCATAGCCGTGGTTTTATTTGGTAAGAAGACACACAAGATATATGGACAAGACAACAGAGAAAGATGCTTGTTGAGAAGCATTAGAAAGAGCACATGTTCAGAGATACATAAGGGAAAGTTGTGTTCATGGAGATTCAAAAGAAATATCCCCTCGTATGAATGTAGTCTAGAAGGATATTGTAGAGCAGTGATGTTTGCAATGTGTGTTACTGAGGAGATCAATCTTGGCCTAAATAAAATTCCTACTAATTTCAATAATATGAGACAGACTTTCAGAGAGGCGTTTTCTATGTTATATCTTATAGTGGTTGTTGGTTGATGATATGAAAATCACATCTCTCATGTCTATTAGAAAACATCAAAATGCAAATGAGGGAATGCTTCATGTCATTATGAACAAATATCGATATCCTAGATAAGTTCCAGTATTTTAGGTTGAGGTTGGTAGGTGGCCGAGCATCTAAGGATTGGTTTTATTTCTAGATTTTCAGTTGCTAAATCTCATATTTCAATGCATAAAATCAATAATCGTGAAGATCATCATGGTGATCAACACCGGATTTGAGGGCATTAGCCCGATAGTCCATATTTTGGAGGCACAAGTTAACAAACAATTTTAACAACTAGCACTATGTACCTAATCTTTGGAGCATTCTCAGGATCACAAATCAAGGCTGTTGAACATGAGGAGATAAAGGTATAACGGGGATTTCGGTGGCTTATTCATTACAAATTTTGGGCCGTAAATCATCGAAAGTATAGAGACTGGAAGAGTTGCCCTCTTTTTTGCCCAAATCATGGGTTTTTTCTTCTAGATGGCATGAGGAATATTTCTGATGAAAGATGATAATTAAAGATATGTATTAGCCTTCTATTTCAATTTTTGAGGCGCCAGAGAAGGGGAAAAGATCAAATGGAATTTCTATTTTGGGTTTAATATAATTAACTTACAACCTAGAAGTCATTAAAAGACTTCAAAGAGTCTTATCATCATCCAACAAGGCTATGCAGATGTTGAAGACCATACTTTTGATATGGATTCAATTCCTTAGGTAAGATCTATTTCCTAGAATCATGTAATTGATTAGATTTGCAAACACTTGTAATTCTGAGATCCATCATTTGAGGATCTGGAACTGATTTGTAAATATTATTTAAGCCCATAGAGGCCATAGTCCAAAGGGGGGGTTCAAATCTGGACACTAGACCATGTTTCTATTGTAATAGACTTTCCATATATATAATACAGATCACAAGTTCCTTTCATTGTTGATGTCAGATTGTCATTTCCTTTCTCTTCTTGTACTTTGATGATTATTATTTATCTATGTTTATCTTAATTGCTAGTGACTTTTATCTCACTTAGTCAATTCATAAACTATGATTTAATAAGTAACCTATACTATCTTATTTGACCCATCACATGTGTCTTCTGGTTAATAAGTNAGAAGTCATTAAAAGACTTCAAAGAGTCTTATCATCATCCAACAAGGCTATGCAGATGTTGAAGACCATACTTTTGATATGGATTCAATTCCTTAGGTAAGATCTATTTCCTAGAATCATGTAATTGATTAGATTTGCAAACACTTGTAATTCTGAGATCCATCATTTGAGGATCTGGAACTGATTTGTAAATATTATTTAAGCCCATAGAGGCCATAGTCCAAAGGGGGGGTTCAAATCTGGACACTAGACCATGTTTCTATTGTAATAGACTTTCCATATATATAATACAGATCACAAGTTCCTTTCATTGTTGATGTCAGATTGTCATTTCCTTTCTCTTCTTGTACTTTGATGATTATTATTTATCTATGTTTATCTTAATTGCTAGTGACTTTTATCTCACTTAGTCAATTCATAAACTATGATTTAATAAGTAACCTATACTATCTTATTTGACCCATCACATGTGTCTTCTGGTTAATAAGTATAGCCTTCTTCATCCACCAGTTAAGCTATTTTTCTAATTATTAATTCTTGAAAGCATTGTCTCATCTGGTTATATACATTTGACTGTCTTGATACCAATCCAGTAGGTCATTTATCCCAGTTGATCTAAACATAAACACAAAATCAATCACACTTTAAGTTACCATGATTCTTCAAGATACAACCTAAGAAGGACTCCTGGAGAGATAACAAATTGGCGTCATTACCGAGGACGAAGATTGAAGCTCAACTTCCCTGGGAGACAAAAAGATCTAACTTTGATGATAGACAAAGTCTGGACATATTTTCGGTTGTAATAGTCTATCTGGAGACTCCATGAAGGATAGATTCAGTGACGATTCCATTGTTCAGAAATCTGTTGGCGACTTCACTGGTATGAAATGAATAAGAGGTATGCATTTTGTAATTTCTCAAGTATTTCTGGTTACCCTCATCCAGTACCTAGTAAAGATGAATGGGAAAATAGTCTTCCCATATTTCGAGGATAAGAGTGGGAAGTGCCAGCTGAACACTTGTTAGATTTTCATGACTTAATTCATTGACTTCAGATCATACATGAGGACATTCAAATAAAACTTTTCAAGTATTCATTAGAGGGGATTTTTCTTAACTGGTGTCGGTCTCTTCCAAATGCAAGTGTTATCTCTTTGACAGGTTTCCATATAGATTTCAATTCCTTTTGTAAAGAATATTTTCTAGTAGAGTATCTTTTTGAAGGATGTTGTGATGAGTTTTCTTTTCTTCATAAAGTTTCTGTTAGTCATGAAAATCAGATTTGTGATATTGCATCTATTATAGAAGAAAACATTTACCATGAAGATCAAGAGGTGTTAAATGATAGTAATAACATAGAACATCTGACATCATATCAGATGTGTCTGTTGTTTTAGAATATCAACATCTCTCTTTTAAAAGTATTAAGGTCAAAGAAAAAATGCATACATTAGCAAGAAAAAGTAGTGAATCTGAGTCAGAAGGATATGGTGTAAGGGAGAAGAAAGGTTTAAATTATCAGCTTATGATGCATGTTTCTCTGTCAGATTTTGAGCATCCAACCTTGTATGAATTCCAAGATCCAATTGCCACTTATATGGAGATACTTTGCAGTAAGAAAATTTCAGTTGTTTCCATCTTTAAGGTTAGATTTTTGGATTGTAAGTATGATTTTAAATATTATGTTTCAAATGGTACATTTTGGTTTTCTGTGACTTTGTATAAATATGGAAGTCAATTACTTTCTTGGATTCATTGGAGATTCAATTTTACTTGATCGGTTTGCTTCTACTATTTAGAAGTAGGAGTAGGTAAGAGAATAAGCTTGTTCTATGAACAAGTAGACTTTTTCAATTATTGATTGTTGAATGAGAAAAGAAGGGTACATGCAGACTACAGGTTTTCAGGAGATTAGTTGATAAAGTCTAGATGAATCCATAGCCCAATGGTAAAGGCAACCAAAACTACTAGGTTCTTGGAGACCTCGCAAGGAAGTCTTCATCCCAGTTGGAGCGAGATGTTAGCAATCAAAAAATACACTGGTATTTTTTGAGAATGTCCTCATTACTTTCTACTTAATTCATCATTCCCCTAGGCATTTTGGCTAGTGTCACACTTCCATTACTCCATTAAATCTCCTGTTGATTGCTTTTACTCCATTAAAAATAAGAGTTTTAAGGAGGGAGACCTAGTCTTTCTCTATGACAACAATTTTTTCCAGCACCCTGGTAAGTTTAGAATGCATTGTCTAGGGCCATATGAATTAAGGATTGTCAGAGATGGGGGATCTGTACAACTAAAAGACTTGGGAGGAACAGAACTGAAAGGAATGCTCAATGATAGTCGACTGAAACTGTAGAGGGAAATTCGACCTACTAACCCTTAAAATTTATAGTGCAGTAAGAAATGCATGTATATAGTGTACTATAATAGATATTAGGGAATAAAACTTATAAAAAGGAAGACAAAGTAGAAAAATAAGAAAAAGGAATAAAAAAGTAGAAGAGAAAGAAAATACAAAATACTAGGAAATATCGTGTGCAACAATTACTGAAATCAGCGAGACAAAGAGAAAAATTGATCACATGCAACGTATGGTTCACAGAAAGAAAACACCGTGCACTAAGCGACAATCACAACATAAATGTACGATGCACTGAAAAACTACAACACACCACAGAATGGGCCAACGGTCGAAAAAGAAAAAACCGATCATTGGGGTAAAAAGGCACGAAATGGGCATTTATGAAACTGAACGAGGTGTACTAGAAACTATTTAACAATTAATAACCATCAAAGAATATTCTATGAGAATATTCTGGGCATTTATGACTCCCTCTATATAATGAAAACACAAGATAAACAAGACTTATTGTGCATTTGCAAACCCATGATGCTAAGGAGCACGAAGATGAAAGGTGAACATGCGAGGTTGGAGATCATAGAATATGAAGCTCAATAAAGGAAGCAAGAATTACCTACAATGAAAACCCCAAAGGTTGGTGCACCAAGCCAAACAACACAAAAAACACGCAGTAGTCTCAAGTCACCGCAGGAAACTGGAGAGGTGGAGCAATAGTTTACACACAGGGAAGGAATCGTCGATGTCGACACAATTCCCTCACCATAGGTTAAAACAATGAGCGCCAAACTAGTTGAGGAAGAAGAGCAGGGCCCGATGATGTTCAGGATGGATATCGACTCGCATGAAAATGCACAGGGCCATGAACCGTTAACCACAGGAAACTGACCGCAACCTTCTGTTGGTCACTATAATTGCTTAATTAATTTCAAACAACCAAGTGAAACATAAATTATCAACCCAGGGAAGTATTTTGTTTCAAAGATAGCTGCGCACTATATATGCTCAATTCCAAAAGCACTTAGTGTTGTAGTAAAAGAA
>SNQJ01S0226522.1:4819-15787 GCA_010110895.2 Picea sitchensis | reverse complement strand
TAAGCGTCATATCCATGAGATGCTTCAAAAGGGGAACATCAATACCAACTCTTCCCTTTGCGGAAGCCTGATTGTACTGGTGCAGAAGAAATACAGGACCTAGCAGCTCTGCATTGATTACAGAGAATTAAACAAAATCACAGTCAGGAACTAGTACCCAATTCCCTGAATTGATAACCGTCTTGACTAATTCAAGGGGGAAAAGTTCTTCAACAATATTTACCTAAAGTATGGCTACCGCTAGGTTCCCATCGAACTGATTGATGTATGGGAGACAACTTTCAAATATAATGAAGGTATCTTCTAATGGCTGGTCATGCCCTTTGGCTTAACAAATGCAACAACAAATTTCATGAGGTTTATGGATGATGTATTGAGGCCCTTCACCAACTCTTTTGTGGTGGTATATCTGGATGAAATCCTCATCTTCAACATAACTTGGGAGGAGCACATGCAACATATTCAATAGGTTTTGAGCACTCTGCGGCAACATAAGCTATATGCCAACTTGGAAAAATGCTCCTTTGGCATGAATAATGTCCATTACTTGGGATACATTATTGATGAGCATGGGGTACATGTGGATATAGCTAATATCCAAGTCATCCGTGACTGGAGAGCCTCGACCACACTAACTGAGCTTCGGATATTCTTGGGACTTGCCAACTTCTACCAACGGTTCGTGTTGGGATTATCCCATATTGCATGGGCCCTAAGAAAAGTGACCAAGGGAGGTGGCAGAGAAAATTTTTCATGGGGGAAGGCAGACCAATGAGCATTTGATGATCTGAAGCATCACTTGTGCTCAACTCCAGTACTCTCCTTACCTGATCTGCAACAACCATTCGAGATTGAGACTGATGCATCTAAATATGTTGTATGCATAGTTCTCACTCATCACGGTTATCCAATAGCATACCATAGTGAGACACTCTCAGATACCGTTTGGAAATACCTCACCTATGACAAGGAAATGTATTCCATTGTACAATCCGACCCTCAATTGAAACATTACATTCAGGGAAAAGAGACAATCATCCACATTGATCACAAGCCTCTGCAGTTCATGCAGATACAGGGGAAGTTGCAGAATGACCACCATCAAAAGTGGTCCACATACCTACAACCGTTCCATATCAACATCAAATATAACATAGGGAGCACAAATTGTGTCACTGACTGGGTAATTCGACCTCCTGTGGTTGCACTCACCACTGTGCTCCATTCCTATGGGCATGAGGCATATGAGTGGCCCCAACTTTATTAGCGAGATCCTGACTTCGCCACCACCTATCAACTCTTCAGTACATGAGTGAATGTCACCGATTTTTACATTCAGGATGGAATGTTATGCCATCTGGGCCACCTCTTTGTTCCTACAAGCGAGTGTGCAAAGCTGATTTGGGAGGCTCACTACAGTCGGATGGCATGACATTTTTGCATGGAGAAAACTGTGGCAATTCTATAGAAATATTTTTATTGCCCAAAACTTCGACAAGATGTTAGCAAGTATATTAGATCTTGCACTGACTGTGCCACTACCAAGCCAACCATAAAGAAGCAAGGCTTATACACCCTTCTCTCTACTCCCAAGAGGCCTTGGGAATCCATATCGATGGATTACATGTGTGGCCTTCCTTCCACCAAGCAAGGAAATGATTTCATATTTGTGGTGGTTGATCGGTTTTCAAAGATGGCCATTCTCGCAGCCTGCAAGAAGAGAATCACAACGATAGATACTGCCATTCTCTTCTTCAAACGAGTGTGGGTCCATTTTGGGATACCATAGACCATCATCTCCGATTTAGGCAATAGGTTCCTTAACACATTTTGGTTGAGTCTCTGGTCACTGTTGGACACCAAGCTCACTAAATCCACTGCCTTCCACCCTCAAACCGATGGCCAAACAGAGGTCCTCAATCAAATGATTGTGCACATCCTGCACATGTATAACTCTAAGCATCCATGTACATGGGATGAGAGTCTTCCCTATGTTCAACACATCTACAATAGGGCTCTCCATAGCTCCACCGACCATATCCCATTTCAGGTGGGTTTGGGATTCCAACCCTTAGGTCCCATTGATGTTGCACTACCTCTTGCAACCACAAAGACATAATCTTCCCATATTCATTCTAAGGCCGACAAAGCCACCAAATTCATTGAGTTGATTCAACACTTTCACCAACAAGTCTATGAGATTTTGTAGAAAGCCAATGCTAAGTACAAACAATGCCATGATCAACACCAGGTACCACACAATTTTCAGGTGGGAGACAAGGTCAAGTTACATTTGCAGAAAGAACACATTACAAGGCCCCATCATAAGCTCTGTCCACTTCGCTATGGGATTTACACTATCACCAAGGCTGTGAGTGACAATGCTTTTGAGATCAACACTCCCCCCTTCCTTATATTACACCCAGTGTTCAATGTGGACCTCCTTCGACCATATTTTCCACCATTATTGGACACCTCAGAAATTGCAGAACAATTGACACCAATAGAGATCAACCCTGACTACATGGAACACGCGTCCACTGATCATATAGTGGACACATAGGTCAAGGGCACTCACAAGAAAAGGATCCATCTTTGTCTCATTGTCAAGGCAGGGAAACTCCTGCACCAAGGCAAGTGGCTCCCCCAGGGCCAAATTCAACAAACGATTTCTCACCTTATGGGGGAATTCAATGCAATGGAGACCATTGCTTCCTAAGGGGGGAGGACTGATCTAGATGGATATTGGTGGCTACCCACCTATTCCAACTGGCTCCTCTTGATAGTTTCTAGTTCAACACATTTCTCTATAATGATGACATTTATTTGTAATTGTGGGTTCTACACTTCCAAGGCTATCTTGAAGCCCTACACAACATCCAGGTGGATATTGGTGGCCGCCCACCATTCCAACTGGCTTATTTTGGACGTTTTCATGTCAGTACATCTTTCTGTATTTCCAGGGTCATTTTGGGACCCTAAACAATGTCTTTTTGGATTTCCATATTCAAATTGTAGACATAGTAAAAAAATGATATCATAATGTGTAGTTCTCAAAAATACCTTTTCAACGGGCTATCACATGCCTAAAATGAAGGTTGTATGAAAAAGTTACGACCCCAGGAAGTTGAGGTACCAACTTACCCATCGGGGCCCACATAAATTTTGGCGTTTCATCTCCTAGGGTTAGGTTTTTGGATGTATAGGGTTTTGGAATTCATGAGTAATGTTAAAAAGGCCTCTGGAGCCTCATTGTAATCATTCTTCTCAGACGAATGCACGTATCATCCACATATTTTTTCAGAGATAACTACCACCATTCGAGCAAGTTGTTTTCAGTTCTGCAATTTTACAGTTTCAACCTATTTTGTTTATGCAATAGAAGTTATTGTTCACTGGATATCTATTTTTGTTATCTGTATATATGTGTTATTGTATTCAGTCTGTTATTCATTTTATTTCGCTCATAAATCCAGATCACTTCTACACCATTTGTTTTATAGAAAAATCCCCAATGACACATGTCCCCATGCACAATTATTAATGTTTTAATTAATTTAATTATGATTTTTCACCCACACACTTGTCACACTCTCCCCAAGTTGCACAAGTAATTACTCTTTTTATTTTATTTAAAAATCCAATTTCCCTCACATTCCCCAATGTGTTCCTATTTTCTCTCTTAGTAGTCCCTTTGTTCCCCAAATTCTCATTTAATGAGTGTCTACTAACTAGATCTTAGTTAGAGTTGGATTGTGAGTCTTCTTATAGTTAGAATGAGTGTTAGTTTGACTTAAGATAGTATTCTATGTATATACCTATTCTCTCAAATTATTATTTCCTTCTATTTAAAAAATCCTTTTTATTAAATTCATGCACACATGTGCATTTTATCCACCCTTTAAATTTTATTCCCCATTTTTTTCTAGAGTTTGAATTTATCTCAAATCTTTTAACTTATGTCATAGTTCACTTATTCATTTATTTAAATTTTAGACTTAGACTTAGTCTTATACTTTTGTTAGGATTTTTCATTTACTGACAAATTAATTATTTTATTCTAACAAGGTCTAACCATTTAAATGTTTTCTAGGACACCTAGAATTATTGACTCATGTTTTAATTATGCGATGTGCCCTTCAAGACGCACCTCCATGCTCCAAGGGTGCCACTTGCCTTTGATTGGTTTTGGAATTTTGTCCAACCCTTGAAGTCAACACTCTATTCGGTTGACCTTGTGAGAGACTAAGGGCTTCTAAGGAATAAGGGTTCCACCTTATTGAACGCCCCTTAGAAATCTTCATGAGTGACTGTCTCTGTCCTCCCTCATGACATCATGGGCCTCTCGAACTAGGTAATCATTAACCTATAGTTCAAGCCACAACAAGAGTTATAGTAGGTTGTGACAAGGACGCTGCCACCCCCCTCCCTCAAATGTCTAGTTTTTGTGCATGACCCCATTATTCCTTATATGAGTCGGATTAGAAAGCATCGTCAAGTTTGCATCCATGGAAAAAAAAATGTCAATAATCCATATTCATATATCATACTGTAATCAATCATATATCACATGTGCGTAAAATGAAATCCTCAAACAAATACAATTCACTCTGTGACTCAATCCAAAGTCCAAGGAATTCTATTGATGCCATCAACATCCATAACCTGGAATGTGTCTTGCACACTCAAAAGAAATCATCAATAATATATGTCAATACATATACACCGGAAAGTAAAAATGAATTACAAAACATCATCAACATCATATATAGCTCATAATCGAAACAAAATCATAATTTACTATAGCCGGATCACTTGCATGTAAGTGTCCTAAAAGAATAAGTCAATATAAGTGTGATCAGTAGTACCGGATGTTACAAATATACACACTAAAATACCATAATTAATTAAAATAAAACAAATCCATTTAAATTTTGAAAGATATTGAAATAATAATGAATATTGTTTGGTTTCGATGGATTTCATGCATTCCATTTTTGTTGGTGAGATGCAAAGAATTAGTAACAAATTGAAAATAATAACACTAAACTTTTCTCAATACAAATATGCATATTGAAAGAGACATGAATTTATATCATACAAAAAATATTCATTGAACAAGATGATGATTTATTTACATTGCCATAATGCAATCCATAACTTTTATTCACATTAGAAATATGACTGATATAAGTTAAAGTGCCCCTAAAAAATTTGCACCAACTCTGAAACTCTGATATGACTAGGGTTTCATGCAACCAACAGACTCTTTCCCTATACACTACGAGCCCTCTCTGTACACGCCTAGCATGCATGGCTCTGTCGCACCCACTGACACAGCATAATGAGGGAAAACATGGAGGTGAAAACCCCCTCTTACAACAAGGTAGCAATGAACGATCCAAAAAACTACCATGCTCGTCGGCCGTCCTTTGAACCTCTGTTGCACTTAAGGGAACAATACCTGCAAGAAGAGACAAATGGAAGCAAAGGAGCAAGCATGGATGCAGAATCACCGCATCCAAAAGAAGCTCGAGTCTAGTTACCTGGAAAGTGCATCCCTCAAGCTCCGGTAGCACCCAAATATGTCATAAAATCAACCAGAATAGGGGAGCACACACAGTTCATGAGATACCATGATATAATAAAAAAATTCTCGGGTCTCTGGCCCTCGAAAAAGGACCTTTCACGATGGATCAATACCTAGTGGAATCCCAAAGGATATTATGAGCTCCAACTAAGCTCCAAAGGGTTCTTCATAGTCCTTTTCTACAACCTAGAAGAGAAGGACCACATCTTTGAATGAGGACCATACTTCTACAACTCAATAGGTCTCTACCTTCTCTTCTGGATGGACCTCTTTTTCCCCCAAAAGGAATATTTTTCCTATGCCCTGGTATGGATTCGTCTCTACTCCCTGTCTCAAGAGTTCTAGTTGGAAGATGGGCATTGGCAATAATCTGGGAAAACATGTTAAGTCCTCAAAATATACAAGACAAAGAAAATACATCTCCTATGCAAGAATATGTGTTTACATGAACATCTCCAAAGCTCTACTAGGTTCAGTAACCCTGGAATATTAGGACGAGGAATGGGTCAAACCATAGACTATGAACACATTCCCTTTCATTGTCGGAAATGCCATGAACATGGGCATCTCTTCAGAGATTGCCCCATAAATGCTCCTAACAAGCCGAAAGATGAATATAAACCAAAGGAGGGTTTCACATAGGTTCATAACCGTAGAAGACAAACATAGAAAAAACCCATCAACAACAATGGAGGAAATAACCCCAACACCAACTCCTTCAAAGTCCTTAACCATATTCCAGAGGCCGAAGAGGTGGAAAACCCACACCAAACAATGGAAAGAGGAAACAGTAAAAACAAGGAAAAGAAACAACCATCGATGCACACAGTTCAAGGAAGCCACAGGGACTCCTAGGCTTCTCCAAATCTAGGGAAAGGCCCATAGAGGGAAGAAGATACAATCATGGAAATGGACAAGCAAGACCTAGCCGATATTGACCTAGACAAGCTAGAAGAAGCACTTAAAAAGAAGGACCTTCAAACTATACCAGAAGATCAACTTAGGAAAGTCCATAAGGTTTTTCTCGACTCATCAACATGGGCCACCTCTAGACTCAACATTAGTGTGGATCCAAACCTAGATCCCTGGAGGAACCCTAAGGAAAACAAAAGGCACAAGAGAAAATCGATGCACCAGTTAATAAAAGAGGAAGGGAACTACATGATCAACTCGGGGCAGATACAAAGGCTCTCATAGAGCTCCTTCTCCCACCCACCAAATTTTTAATAATGAAGATCATCACCTGGAACATCAGAGGCCTAAATGGGAGATCCAAATAGAGTATTCTTTGGAACTATGTAAAAGTTGAAGACCCTAATATTCTTATGCTACAAGAAACAAAATATGCGGGGAAAATAGTAGAAGACATTCTAAAAAAATGTTGGAGAAGTTGCAACTTCTATCACTTAGATTCAAAAGGAACTGCAGGGGGATTAACTATACTATGGAACCCTACCACAGTAATATTATACCAAGGCTTCTCCACACCAAGCACTCTTACATCTCACTATCGAGCTATTGGCTTGGACAAAGACGGGCTGATTGCCAATGCATATGGCCCAAAAAATTGTCAAGACAAGGACCTCTTCCTCAAAATATTTGCATACCTAGGCTCTCTAGCAGAGCAAAAGTGATGGATAGTAGGTGGAGACTTCAACACGATCCTCACACTAGAGGAAAAAAGAGGAGGGAAAAAACACTGGGAACAAGACAACATAAAATTCTAGGAGCTAATAGAATAACTCAATCTGGTCGACATAGAAAACGACAATGGCACCTACACATGGACCAACAAATGATCAAGACACCAACAAATAGCTTGCAGGCTAGACCGCTTCTTAATATCAGAATCCCTTATGCTAGAAGGACTAATGGTAGAGTCCAACATTATTTCGAAGGTAGGCTCGAACCACTGGCATGTCCATCTTTGGATAGATACAATAGCCACTCCCAAGCTCAAACCCTTCAGATTTGAGAAATTCTAGCTCACCCACCCGAACTTCCAGGAGCTAGCCCAAAACTGGTGGACCAATGCCGAAATCCAGAAGGGGACCAAAATGTTCTGCTTCCAGCAAAATATAAAATAATTCAAACAACAGGTTAAAAAATGGAACAAAGAGGTCTTTGGGAACATCTT
Source organism: Picea sitchensis (assembly GCA_010110895.2). Classification (NCBI taxonomy): domain Eukaryota; kingdom Viridiplantae; phylum Streptophyta; class Pinopsida; order Pinales; family Pinaceae; genus Picea; species Picea sitchensis. The sequence continues at coordinate 8,060 of SNQJ01S0226522.1, read as the reverse complement.
TCAAGAAAGGAAAATGCTAGAAAAAAAACTAGAGGACGTTCAGGATAAAATTATACAAATAGGCCACACAGTCACACATCAAAAGGAGGAGAACGCCATCAAGAGGCAACTGGAAAAAATATACAAGCAGGAGGAAATCATTTGGAGAAAAAAATATTGGGTTCAATGGCTCAAAGAGGGTGAGAAAAACTCCAAATTCTTCCACCTCTCTATGATCCACAGACGCTTCATAAACCGCATTACAAAGATGGAAGATAAGAAGGGAAACACCCTACTAACTCATCAATAAATAACACACGAGCTAACAGACTTCTACAAGGATCTTCTCTCAGAACCCCTCGTGGACCACACCTTGACAATAGAGTGGGTGACCCAAAATATTCCAACTCTTATCACCCCAGATCAGAATGCGGCTCTAATGAAATCCATAACACAAGCAGAGGTGGAAAAATCTGTCCAGGATCTCCCCAAGGATAAAAGCATGAGGCCTGGATGGTTTCACTACAAACTTCTTCCACTTCTATTGGCCAATACTCAGGGAAGAGTTGTGGCAGTTGATGGAGGAATCACATAGCTCAGGCAAATTTCTCCTAGCGCTAAATGCTACTTTTGTCACCTTAATCACCAAATAAGAGAGGGTTGCAAATCCGAAGAACTTCCATCCAGTAGCATTATGCAATGTGATTTATAAAATCATCTCCAAGGTCATATCCCTGCGACTCAAGCCCATACTCTCCTTCATCATCTCCAAGGAGCAATTAGGGTACGTCGAAGGAAGGAAAATCATGGATAGTGTCATCTTAGTCCATGAAATCATTCACTCGCTCAAAAGAATCTATACTCCAGGTATGCTACTAAAACTAGACCTATCAAAAGCTTTTGACAAATAAAGATGGCAGTACATGAAATCCCTCTTAACAAATTTTGGCTTCAACAATGAGTGGATATCTTGGACAATGAACTTCATATCCTCAACATTCTTCTCAATCCTTGTTAACGGAGTCCCCTCCCAACCCTTCTCCCCCTAGATAGCTATAAGACAAAGTGACCCTCTCTCCCCCTTCCTATTTGTCATAATGGATGAAGGCCTGGGCCACTATATCAAAGCCTCAATTCAAAATGGCTTGCTTCAAGGGATCCCTCTACATGGGTTACAACCGACAACCTCCCATAGACAATTTGTTGTTGACACAATGATTCTAAATACCCCCACGACGCAAGAAGATAAAAAACTGAGATCCATTCTCAATGATTTCAGCGAAGCATCCAAAACCACCTTTAATTTGGCCAAATCACAGCTCTTCTTTTTTAATACGCCAGAAGCCATCCAACAACACATATCACAACTAATGAGCATACCCATCTTCTCTTTTCCCTCACAATACCTGGGACTCCCTCTCTCTGACTCGTAAGACAAAAACATTTCCTGGGACTCTCTTCTCCTTTATATCTCTAATCGACTTAGCAAATGGACCTTCTGATCCCTCAGTCTCCCAACTAGACTCATTCTCTTAAAGTTAGTTCTTCAGGCCATTCCTGCCTACCTCTTTTCATCCCTATCCACTCCTCAATCCGTCATAAAAAATAAGGAATTTGCAAAGCAATTTTTTATGGCATGGCCACAATCTAGACAAAAAATGGGCTTTAGTCTGTTGGGACAAAGTCTGTAAGCCCAGATCTCTAGGAGTTTTGGGTCTTAGGGACCCTGGCAAATTAAACAACACCATGTGAGCAAAGATATGGTGGAGATGGCTCAAAAATCTGTCTGATCTTCTGGAAAAACTATAGAAACACAAATATGCCCCGAATACACATCAAGCTCATCTCATTAGGATGCAGGAAAAAAATCATGGCTTCGACATTTGGAACGCGGCCTGGAAAAATTGACCATTAATTCATGAACATGCTTTTTGGGAAATTCGTAATGGCCAAAATGCACTATTCTGGATGGACTCCTGGAAACAATTGCCACCCCTTCAAACTAAATAAAACCTACGATCTTACAAAAATCACATTCAAGATATATCCTCTCTCAAAGTGGCAGAACTGTGGCCAAATACCCACAACAACTCTCCTTGGCAGAGTTGGAAATCAACTCACCAGGAACTCTAAGTGGCAACTGATTGTGACTTGCAACACTGGAAGCAAATAAAAAAACAGAGGTGAATCCATGTAAGCACAGACCCAGACATTCTCATATGGGGTCATACTCCACATGGAAACTTCACACTCAAAGTGGGCTATACTCTACAAGAAAAATTCCAAAATATTCAAAAATATCACATTTGGACAACAATATGGAAATCAAGATTCTGGCCAAAAATCTCCACTTTCCTCTGGCTTCTAATTCAAAACAAGATCTTAACCTGGGACAACCTCAAAAAATGGGGATTCATAGGCCTCTGAATGTGCCACCTCTATTACCAGCAGGAATAAACCATGGAGCACCTCCTAAACAACTGTCCAATCAATGAGGAAATATGGAATCATGCCACCCAACTGATGAGAAGAACCAAACGAAAAAATAACAACATCATCAACACTATTAGGGATTGGGGACCCAGATCCTACAAAATTCCTATCCTAAACTGAACTTGGAAACTCCTACTAGGCTTCATTGTATGGAAACTATGGAAAGAGAGGACCATACGTATCTTTCATTCCGAGACCTCCCCACCCACCCACCTTTGGAAAACTATCCTCTCGCATCTTGAAGAAACTCTCCAGCTACACACATGGACCCAGGAAGATTTCCCCATTGATCCAGGTGAACTCTTTGTCCTAAACTCCTGGGGGTTCTCTTTGTCAATCTCCACCTTCCCCCTGCAGTCCCCCCTAAAAGAAAAGGCCTTCAGTCCCTCTACTTGGCTTCCCCCCTCATATGACTTTCACAAAGTAAATTTTGATGGTGCCTCCAAAGGAAATCCAGGAATTTCAGGATATGGAGAGGTCATAAGGAATAGCACAGGACAAATTCAATACCTCATTGCAAAAAATATGGGATACGCCACCAACAATTCAATGGAAATCCAGGGTCTCATTAAAGGGGTACAAATGGCTCTTGACCACAATATCACTCGCTTGATCATTGAAGGAGACTCCAAATTCATCACTGACCTGGCTACCAAAATTATAAATGGAAAAGATCCAGAAAAAATAACCCCCAACTGGCATCTCCTGGCCCCCCTAAACAACCTCAAGGAACTTCTCAGGCCCTCTCTAACTCTCACCACCTCTCACA
>SNQJ01S0226520.1:0-14591 GCA_010110895.2 Picea sitchensis | reverse complement strand
TTTTTACAAATGTATGTACATGTGTATGTGTGTGCACCATGCCAATATAATACTTGAATAGCTAGAGTATTTTTCATATGATTAAATCTCCAGGGAACATGGATATATGTAATGTAATCAAAGTAACCTTCTAAGAGATGTACCCTAAGGAAACGTTGGTGAAAAGTAAGATCATAAACGCAGTAAACTCCATTTAACTGGGACACCACTAGTTGAGCATCTAGATAGACGCGGAGGTGTGAAATACTATGTGACAAGGCGTCACGAAGAAACTCTATCACTACGTTGTACTCGACGACATTGTTTTCAACGTCACCTAGACAAATACCTCCCGAAGACAGAAACTAGCCTCCAGGTGTGAAAATCACCCAAGCTGTGGAAGCAATCCTCTGAGTGTGTTGGCTAGCACCATCCGTGAACCCAAAGAACACCTCCAATTCACTTGACATCTACCAGAGTGAAAAAAAAGACATAAATAACTACACGTCCATAAAACAAAAAGACAAAAAACTGTATAATAACTATACATATGTACAAGAAGTCACCCAGGCAACCAACCTAAGAGTAATACTTCTTGAGGTAGTGCCCATTTCTAGGCTCTGCCAAGGCATTTCCTTCAATTTCAACCAGACGGTAAGCGCCTTTCTTTAAGACCTCTTTCACAATGAATAGTCTGAACCACATGGCTTTGAACTTGCCTGCCCCTAGGGGATTTTTGTCTTGATCATAGACCAGGACAAGATCGCCTTCAGAGAAAATCTGAGGAAGAACAGACCGATCGTACTAACACTTGACTCGTTTCTTATGAACCTCATTGGCCAAGGCTACATCATGATGTTGCTCATCGAGTTTCTTGAGATATAATAGGCGTTGCTCAAGCGGTGAAGCGTTTGATAGTAATTCCACTGCCAAGTTTAAAGACGAGATTTGACACTGAATAGGCAAGACTGCTTCCAACCCATATATGATTTGAAAAGGTGAGAAACCGATGGTCATCTTCACACACGTTTGTTAGGCCCACACCAATGAGTACAACATCAAATTCCAATTTGACTTGGCAGAATTGATCGTTCGCTGAAGAATAGTCTTGAGAGACTTATTCACAACTTCAACCTGACCATTTGCTTGTGGGTATTAAGGTGATGAATGTTCTTGCCTCAACCAAAGATTTTATGTTAACTCAATCATTATTTTGTTTTGGAAATGGATTCCATGGTCAATGACAATCTCCTTCGGGATGACGAACCTTGCTACTATCTGGTTAAAAATGAAGAGTCGTTGTTTCTCCATCATTGTTAAATGTTGGCATAGCCTCAACCCACTTTGTGAAGTATTCTACCACTATGATGATGTAACTATTCCCCCTGGCTGAAGTCGGGTGACATGTAGTAAAGTCAATCCCCCACTTGGTGAAAGGACCAAAAACAATGACAAGAAACATGGGAGAAATATGTGCCCGCATCTTCCGAGAGAAGATCTAACACGGGTGGGACTTCTTGACTGCTTCAATGCAATCCTTGATTAAAGTAGACCAATTCTTCGAAACTCGTCGCGGGAAGCAGAAGTAGGGCACTTCAAAGTCTAGAGATAGACTAGTATATCTCCATACCAGGGGTATGAAGATGCAATTAGAAAAATATCTCCTTGTATAGGTGATTCTTCAGGCGTGATATCACTAGACTCAACCAGAATCTCCGAAATAAGTTCAGCAAAGACCACCAACTTTTTGGATTTCGCGGAAACAAAATCCAAGTCAAACTCCTGGAGGATGACAATCCATCTACTGATTTTTCTGCCAATGACTCATTGTGTTAACACATATTGAAAAGGGTTCACAACGACAATGACGGTGGTATTTTGAAGAAAAATGTAATGACAGAACCGTTGGAAAACATGGACTGCTTCCAAAGCAAGCTTTTGAATGTGCGAATAGTTGAGTTTCAACCCAACTAGGCCTCGACTCAAGTAATAAATAACATGCTCTTTGAGAAAATCATCCTCTTGAACCAAGACAATGTCGATGGTCGACTCTGTAGAGACCAAGTACAACAAGAAATATTTTTTATGATCAGGAAGTCGGAGTAGAGGAGTAGACATAAGGGCGTGTTTCAATGCTTCAAAAGATCATTGAGTGGATATATCCCAACATAATGGAACTCCCTTTTTCAACAGACGCATAAACCCTTTAGTGATCTTAGCGTAATTCACGACAAAACACCGAAGAAAGTTTTCTTTCCTATGTAAGCTATGAAGTTGAGGTATTGTGCACGGGGGAGGCAATTAAACTATCACCTCAACCTTGAGAGGATTGGCCATGATCCCTGTTGTTGAAATAATGAAACACAAGAGACAACCTGACATCACACAAAAAATACACATTTTAGGATTCAAGTGAATTCGATAGTAGCGACATCGTTTGAAGATTAGTCGGAGGTGTGCAGGATGATCGGATATTTTGAAAGAGCATGATGCTATATCATCAAGATATGTCTCGACTATATGTCTAAGGTCGTGGAAATAAAATGACATGGCCCGCTAAAAATTGGATCCAACATTCTTCAGGCTAAAAGGTATCTTACAATATGAAAACGTGCGCCAAGGACGAATCAAAGTTGTTTTATGTTGGTCTTCAGGTTTGATCTGAATATGGTTATATCTCGAAAAACCATCCATGAATGAAAATACCTTGCAGCCTATGCATTCATCGAAAATCTATCTGATCGATGAATGGGGTGGGAAAATTATCTTTCGGACATGCCTTCTTCAAGTCACAAAATTCCATGCACACGTGAATCGTACCCTATTTCTTGTTAACTGAAACAGGGTTCGACATGCATTCCATCAACTGTACGGGGTAGATAAAACAAACCTTAAGAAGTTTCTCTACTTTTGTTAAGGTCCTAACCCGCACATAGGTAGATCAATGTATTCGGATGTAATAAAGGTCAATATTAATAAGACCTTTCAATAAAATAGAATAAGAAGCGGATGTAAGAAGACCTAATAGAAGCTTCGCTTCTAGAAGGATCTTCCTCTAGATACTTCTTTTAGTATAAATAGAATTAGAGGGGTATGAGAACCCTAACTTGGATATTATTATGTGAGTATTTGCTTTCGATTAGGTTACCCCTCGAAGAACTTGTGAACGTATATCCCGAATCAAGTGCTATTTGTTCAAGTGCTATTTCACATTGCTATTTAGGTATATCATTTACATTGCATTGTGAAGATTATGTGGATATTTTACTATTATTACATTATTTTCTAGCATTTTAGGTCTGCAGCTCTTTGCATATTTTATATATCACGGTATCTTCCAAGTGGTATCGGAGCACTTTCCTTGGCGGAAATTGTGGGTATTTTTGTTCATGGTAGAGACGTATTCCAACACCTTAAAACTACAGATATATGTCATTCAATTCATAAATCCATGGTCGAGGAATCATACACAGAGGAAATACAAGTGGTTCTTAAGCATGTTTGTTGGCCACCCTTGTAACCCCTGTTGAGTACCCTTCCAGTGGTAGCACATCAGGAAACACATGTATACCCGGACCGACCTAGATTTCTGAAACCCTCGTAGATAAACTATCGACTGGCCCGGTTGCTATAGTGTCACTTAGAGCGACACTCGGAAGATACTCTCTAGTACACGGGTAGTCGAGATTGGCGATGCGGCTAAAGATGCAGTCTATCCTCCTTAGTTAGTGCCACGAGATATTGGGCCGAGTACTCTTGTTGGACCCCACAAGTATATAAAATAACTATAGCAAAGGGCACTCCCTTATCCTTAGGAACCCTCAAAAACCTAAACCTTGGGAAAGGAACAAAACAAAAAAAAAAAAAAAAAAAAAAAAAGCCGTGAGATCTATTAACCCGCATGCATTGAGGGTTGCTATGTGAATACTCTCGGTTTTGGTGAGTTTGACTATGACATTTTTGGAACCGAGGCAAACCAGCGGTGTAAAAAAAAAAAAAAAAGTATATAGAATTTTTTTGACCATTATTTGAGACCTATTTATTCAGTGGAATTCGTCTCTTAGCCCTCATCACTTTCCTCCATATCATTTTTACGCAAAAATTTCTGACCCGCCCACACCGCCCCGGTTCACCCATTTTGACCATTATTTGAGACCTCTCGGATTAGATTCGTCTATCCTCCCCATATCATTTTACGCAAAAATTTAAATTGCGCCGCTTCCCCTTTTCAGTTCAAGCGTCATCATGGCCCACACCCATAACCAAGAACTAGAATCTCGCTTCCACACCCTGCAACATAGTTTACTTGAGACCCAACAAAGAAGTGCAACAACTCACTTTGCTACTATTGCCTCCATTGATGCCTCCATGAATGCATCTGTCGAGGTAGCCGTGCACGGTCATAATGGCGGAAGTAAAAATGAACTTGAATCTGTCGTTGTAGCACTCGCACCAAACTCAAAAATCCTCTCGATGATGTACCTAAAGGCGGTGAAACCTCTTCCCATTCCTTTCAACCGCATCACTTTCAAACGGACATACACCTTCAGCGGGTGGATTTAACTAAATTTGATGGCTCGGACCCCCTTGGTTGGGTCACACAAATGGAACATTATTTCTCTCTCTACAGCATTCTGAGATGACCTTGAACCGGTATGGTGTTCTCCATCTTGTCGAGCAATGGCAATGGTGGCAATGGAAAGCACAGATCAAGGATATATTGCTTGGACCCAATTTGTTCACCGTGACTTTATGAGCGATTTATTGCTGACACCAACCATTTAGGCGTTTAACAAAGTTGAAACAATCGAGGCCTGGTCCCGAAGACTTCATAGGCTGCATTTAATAAACATGCCTTCTTCGAGAGTGCTTATTAGTGGCCTTAAGAAGGAGGAGATTAGGGGCCCATGTTCTCATGGCACCATTACGATGACTTGGGTGGAGGCTACCAAAAGCCAAAGAAGCACAACAAATTGTTTCCTCTCAAAACCGTAAGCCTTCCTTTTCCGGTAGCCCTAAACCGGTAAACCCCCCTACTCCCTCTGCTCCCTTAAAGTCCAAAAAAATTAACTTGGTACGAAATGGGTGACGACAACTCAAAGACTGTTATAAGCGTGATGACAAATGTTTCCAGACCTGATAGCAAGGAACAAAAGCTCTTTATGACCATCTCTAAGGATATTCAAGAAAACGATGATGACACTTCCTGTTCCTGAATCACCCGAGACTTACGAAATAAACCCTCCTTCCGACCCTCTATGAGAGAACCCGTCATTTCCTCAATGCTCTCACCAGAGCTTCTACTGCCCCACAAACTCTCAAGCTATTCGGTTATATCAAAACAGAAAGTCATCATCTTGGTTGATAGTGGCGGCACCCACAACTTTATTCATGTACATGTTAAAGAAACCCTTTGCTATATCCATCTTGTTAATAATTTCCAAATCATGATTGCCAATGGGGGCTCTATGAAATGTGGAGGTATTTGTGAAAATGCGTCTCAAATAGGTGACTCCAGCCTCAAATCTCATATGTTTGCTATTGACATGGGAGGTTGTGACATTGTGTTAGATGCTTAATGGCTCGGGAATTATGGTCCCATTCTCATGGACTTTCAAAACTTAACCATGCAATTTGACCAAGTGACCACAAACATAAATTTCCAAGTACTTCTTGAGGTTCTCACAATCATCAGTTCATCGCATGGAGAATTGCTCAAAAGTCATTGGTGTATAGCCCAACTCCATACCATTCAACCCACGAGAGATCCCACCGTGCCCCAAGACCTCCAAGCCATCTTGTCTAAACATCATGAGTCTTCTCCACTCCCCAAGGACTCCCCCTTCCAGCGGTGTCCATGATCATTCCATTCCCTTGTCCCTGGAAGCCTTCCCCACAACATACATCCATGCTCATACCCATTTGCCCGGAAAAGAATGAGGGGTGAAAATGGTCGGTTGGCTCACCATCAAAGACAAATTCCCCATTAGGTCATTGATGACCTCTGGATGAAGCCCGAGTGGTGCCTTGATTCTTCACCAAACTTGATCTTACTTTCGGGCTATCACCAAATCCATTATGAAAGAGTCGACATTCCTAAGGCTGACGCTACCGCTCATGAGGGCCACTATGAATTTTTTGGTCATGCCCTTTGGGTTATAGCATGCCTCCACCTTTGAGCCTCATGAACCATGTCTTTTCGTCCCTCTTCTTGATCATTTTATCCTAGTTTTTCTTTATTGATATCCTCATATATAGAAGACATGGAAAGACCATCGACTCATGTGGATAAAGTCCTCTGCCTACCCGCTCAGACACCGGCTTTTCCTCAGCTTGATCCAAATGTGCTTTTGGTGCATCGAGAGTAGAATACTTGGGTCATCTAGTGGGCAAGGATGGCGTCGGTGGACCCGAAAGATTGAAGCCATGCAAGATTGGCGCACCCTAAGACTCTCAAAAGCTGCGTGGATTTTTGGGCCTCCGCAGGGATATTGCCATAGGTTAGTCAAGAACTATGGAAGATGCGGCACCCACGGTAATCTCTCATAAGAAGAACTCCTTCACTTGGACACCAGCGGCTGATCAAGCTTTTCAAACTTTGAAGATGGCCATGTGCACCACTCAGGGTCTGGCTCTCGGGACTCACAAAGACATTTGTGTTGGAATCACGACACATCGGGGAAAGGGGTAGTGCTTTGTCCTTATGCAAGAGAGATTCGACCTTTGGCCTTCTGAGCAAACAAGCATGCGAAAGAATACGGGCAAACCCTATTTGAAAAATGTTGGCCATTACGCATCTGCGGTTGAATTAAGCGTCCTTATCTCTTGAACGCGATTCCAAGTGGAAACTGAATCATCAAAGCCTCAAATGCTACAGAACAACGCATTTCCTCACAGAGCAACAAAAATGGGTCACTAAAGCTCTTTAGCTATGATTATGAGATAATTTACAAGAAGGGCAAAGACAATGTGGCGGATACGCTGTCAGGGAAATATGAAGATGAAGGATCCCTTTCCTCTTTCCTTCATTGTACGAGATTGGATCCAAGATGTGCACCAGGAATGGTACACCCAAGACCCCAAAGCTCGCATCTAATTCAACAAATGAAGAACAAGGCGCAGGCTCCAACAGGGTACTCTTGGCTTCAGGGGATGAGCTTGATACAAAGGTAAAGCTTGTATTTAAAGTAAACAATCAAAAGATCAAATCCACGGTACTCTCGAGCTTCATGCTACACCCTGTGGGGCACTGGGGTTCACTAAAACATGGCGAGTTAGCGTTCCTTTTAAGGATGGTATGAAAGCAGGGACATCCCGTCGGTTGTGGGCGAGATGTGAGGTATGCCAGCAGCGCCAACAAGGGAGACTTGATGAAATCTACAGGCACACTCCAACGCTTCCAATTCCCGATATTTGGAAGGATATATCTATGGATTTTATTACGGGCTTACCCAAATGAGAGGGAATCATCGGTGATGGTGGTTTTGGATCGCCTTTCTAAGTATGCCCATTTTGTGCTCTTCCCCACCATTTACTACTTGCATCCATGGTGGCCCAAATTTTTCATGGATGGATAGCTTCATGGCATACCAAAATCTGTTCCCGATGAGACCCAACTTTCACAAGCAATTTTTATCAAGAGCATTTGGCCACAAGGCACACAGTGCCATCTCATTTCGACTTATCATCCCAGACGGATGGTCAAGCGAGTGGAGTCAACAAGTGTTTGGAAACTTATGCAGTGCTGCATCGGAAAAACAACACCCGATGGGCTCAATGGTTACCCCTCACCGAATGGTGGTACAACACTACATACCATATTACTCGCTGACTCATACGGCGATTATTGTGGGCCGAAGTACCGTCGGTTCTCCTACTACCGGTACCTCGAAGGTCCGAGGCGATCGACCAAACACTTATAGTCCAAGCGGATATCCTTAGTACCCCTTAAAGAGAACTTGGTCATGGCCCGAGCGGAATGAAGCGACAAGCGGATCAAAGGTCATTTCCGGGCGACAATTTGTAGAAGCCGGTGTTTAGCAGTACAACCATATAGAAAACTTCCTCAAGTAGAAGCGATTAATACGGCTAGCACCCAAATTTTATGGCCCTTACACGGTTCTAAAGCGTGTGGGACAAGTTGCATATCGATTAGCTCTTGATCGATCGAAGTTACATCACGTTTTTCATGTCTCCTCCTTAAATAAAGTGGTCGGAACAGTGCCAACAAACCAACCTTCGAGTTAGCGAGAAGAAGGATCCATTTGGCTACAACGAGAAGCGGTTTTGGACGAGAGGGAGCGTCGCTGCATTCGTGAACCATCAAGGAAGTGCTTTCGCACGGTGGAAAGATATGACTCCGGCCCGGTTTCCGCCCGGAACCGGCTACCATTACGCAGCGAGTTTCCACATCTCAAGCCTTGAGGACAAAGATAATTTTTAAGAGGGAGGGCATGTTAAGGTCCTAACCGCTTTATGGAGTAAGATCAATGTGTATTGGATGTAATAAAAATTAAATATTAATAAGACCTTTCAATAAAATAGAATAAGGTGGATGTAAAGACCTAATAGAAGCTTAAAGCTACAGAAGGATCTTCCTCTAGATGCTTCTTTTGAGTATAAATAGAATTGGGGTATGAGAACCCTAGCTTGGATATTGTGGTAACAGAGCGCTGCTCGACTAAAGGTTTCCCCCTCGAAGGGGCACGTGAACATTGCTTTCAGATCGATTGGAGGTTGCCCCCTCGAAGAGGCCTGTGAACATTGCTATCTGAATCAAGTGCTATTTATGTTCAAGTGCTATTTCTGTTGCTATTTCGTATATCATTTCTGTGCATTGTGAAGATTATGCTGGATATTTTACTGTTATTCTGTTATTTCTAGCATTTCGTCTCTGTACTGCATATTTTATATATCTGGTATCTTGCAACTTTATCCTTAATTGTTGCCACTTTCTGAGGATTTATCAGATGAAGCTTCTATCGGACCGACTTGGCATCAAGATAAGTCATTATTTCATGTTCGATGATTCTTGTGTCTATGCCTGACATTTCCTTGTAAGACCAGGAAAAAACGTTGTGGAATTCCTTAAATAACTTAGTATAAATTCAAATCTCTTCGGGGGAGCAGTCTTCTCTGATGAAAAAATTCTGCACGACGCCAGGGGTTCTAGAGATATCTATGGGAATCGTTTCAATGATACTTTCCATATTACCCTTGGCATAAACTGCGTGCATAGCTAGAGGATTAATAGGACAAGACCTATCTTCATTCACAGTCTAATCGAATTCACCTTCCTCTATTCTCCTTAACTCCGAGAGGAAGTAAGATCTATGATGGAGATCATCCCAAGGTCTGTCTAGACCATTCAATGCCTCCATAATCACCTCATCAGAGGGAAAGACCAGGTCTAAAGGATCTGTAGTGGAAAGAGAACATTGAGCCCAAATAGGCTTGAGAACTAGATCTAACTTTTGTGTGGGAGTCAGATCGGGGTCGAACGAAGCTTGTTGGACAATGTTGTACGTAACTTCAGTCGCAGACAAGGGCATGGTCATGCTAGAATGCCTCGTCCCTTCCATCGAAGCCTATGGGGAAGGAAGAGTCCACAGATCGTGAAAGTAAGTCATTCAAAATGAAGACACTTGAAAGATTTCAGCCCTAGGTTGGTGGGGAAAACTGATATAAGATTAACATCACTAGAAGGTGGCAGGTAATCGAAAGTACCCATCAATGATGGACACAAACCAACCCCTAAATTGACGATGTCGGGTTGAGGATTATTAATCATTGGGACCATGGATGCACCTATGAAGGGTCAAGACAGGAGAAAAATAGTTGGTCAATGGTCACAATCCGACACTCGTGTGGAAACAACAAGAGCCGAAAAACTGTATAAACCACTAGATGCACTGCATAAGTCCAAATCCTCCCTAACAAAAGTTTGTAGTCGAGAGGCACATCAACAACTTCAAATTTGATGCACACGGTCTTTCCTCCTAACTACATGGGGAAAGAAGGAATGATTCCATGTGGTCTGAACAACCGACCGTCAAACGTTGTAAGAAACGTAGGCGATGGAGACAAACCAGGTTGGCCAATGGCCTTCCAACACGCCAACAACATCAGGCAAGTCAAGGCACCCTCGTCAACCACCGTACTTCAAATTTTCAAAGTAAACAATTTCATGGTGTAAGCCACTACTATCTGAAACACAATGTGGTAGGGAAGATGAGGTTTTAAGTCAGTTGGATCAAGTATAATCGCTCTCGGGTTACAAGTCTCTGCAGATCCCAAGGCGGATAACAAAAAGGGAAAATTTAGAGGACTTCCAAAGCAGACATCGCATAAGGGGTTTGTGCCAAATCTTCCACAATTGAGTAGTTCTGGGAAGCCCTCGTGTTTGGATTATGAGAAGTTTTCTTAAACACACCTTTCGGGATGCATGTCATTGTTTTTCCTGCCATCCTCTCAATCTAGAGAGGAATCGGTGGGTTTGTGTCTTATTTTCCATTTTCGACAGATTCTAACATTCCCTAATCATGGGCCCTGGTCGCTATATTAGCCTCGGATTCCATCATGTAAACATTTGCGGTCGGGTTTGTAGTCACAGGGCGTCCCTGACTGCCCCCTTATGCACTTGAAGATGCTGAAGCTTGAGCCATGTTTGTCCCATATGTAAATGGGTTCATTAGAACAACATTTTGTTACTGCGCCTATAGCTTATGGGCTTCCGCAAGTCGAGGGCATAAATGAGTCAGGTGGTCTTCCGTGCAAAGGTTACACAGATACTTTGACTTCCTCTTCTATATTTTTCCCTCGCCGTCATTGTTAGCGACCTTTTTTTCCCCTTTACCCTTCTTATTTCGTTGTTTCCTCTTTCCTTCAGGCTGTTGGTTGGCCTTCGGGTTTGTCGACTGCACAATGTGTACACTTGACATTTGGGTAGGGGGAACAGCTGAAACAGAGGTCAGGCTGGCTATAGTCTGTTGTATTGACAATTGTTGCAATTTATTTGACAAAAAATCAACATACTTTCCTTGTGCTGAACCCACAATACCATCGACATGGGGTCCAAACTTTTGCTTGGCCTTGTAGAGGATGGACCGTGGTGCATATGGAAAAATCTCATAGAGCATGTCAGAATGAGAGTAGATCAATTCAGATGTTGCACTCTAATTATCACCTCCTCCTATGAAAACACTCCCAAAGTCAATACGTCCTTGGATACAACGAGTATCAAAGACTTTAGGAACCATTCCAACAAGAAAGATGGAGGGACCTATACCTTAATCAAGCTCTTCCGACGTTGTCATTCTCCGATGTGATCAAAGATATGGTCGACCTTAGTCTGCTCAAAGTTGGCCAACAATTCAATGACATAATCGTATCTCATGGGTAACTGGAAATGGTTCAAGAAGACCATCACCAAGTCATTAAAGTAAGAATACCTCGAGCGGTTGAGCTCAATGTATTAATCGATCTACCTACATTAGCCCCTTCTTCTTCCATTTAACCCATTCACTTCCTTAGAAAAGATAAGAAGGTTGAGAGGAGAATTTCATACAAGGTGCACTTGGAGCTTGGTAAAGAGGAGCCTAGACCAGGTTCACGGAATGGTAGCCGACTTAGATTGTAAAGGTATAATCTTTTTATTATGAATAAAAGAATTACATTTTCCTGTCCCAAATGATGGTGTCTTGAATACTTTTATTGATTTATGCTTGACATTCTAACATCTAACCCTAACTTGTATATGGAATAACATGCTTTTCATTCTTTTTTTGTCAATATTTGAATGCAGGTCAGCCCTGGGAGGAGATGTGCAGTCAGCGAAACTTTCAAGCACAAGGAGGTCATCACCAGATGTGAGATTAGAGGTATACTTTCCCGATATCCTCTTTCATTCCTTTCTTCATATGAGTTTTGGTATTTTTTTGGATAGTATAGAGAATTAATTAGATTTTAGACGGTTAATTGATCTTCCTGCATTCTAAACCTTGCTGTAGTTAAAGGGGCGTTTTCCCACTTGCAGAACTGGCAACCATACTAGGGAAGTGAAATCGGGTAGAGTTTCACAGTTCTTATGCTTAGGTATGAAATGAGACCCAAACACCTAATTTTCTATGCCAAAAGCATGGTTATTCGGTTGGGTGACGGGCTATAGCAGGTGGATTAGTTCAGAAACCTCTAATAGCCCATCAATTTAAACGAATTCCTTGCAACTTTTGCAAGTATACGCGGGCTGTAATGGTGCATCATGCATACATACGTGAGTTGTAGTGGTGAAAGAAGCATATGTATGTGGGTAGTAATAGTGCAAGGTGTGTACATCTCCTAAAAATTGGTTTTTTAAGAGAAACTCAACAGTGCTTTGGCAAAAAATGCAAGTAAGAGGGCCAAGGCGATGTATGCATGTGTAGAGAAATTTTGAGCAATAACACCCCTTTGGTGGATTGATCATGTTGGGAAGTGTGATTGACCAAATCCCCTTTTGCGGATTGGTCAAAACCTAATTATATCATGTAAATTAAGAAGTTGTCCCTAGGCCCAATTAAAGTGGTTTTAGCCACTAAGAAGACAAGTCGGCCTTGCCTAGTGAAGAGACACCTTTCCAGCGCCTGTCAGCTAGTATAAATAAAGGATGCCAACGCCTCATTTGTACACTCACTCATTCACTCATCAAGTGCGCAAGTTTGGTAGCTGCAGTTGGGAGAAGAAGGAAGAGAGAGGCACATTGTTCAGTATTGGATATTCTCTAGTGTTTTGGTTTATTGTCTTGGAATTATATTGGCTATCTATATTAAGGAAGTTTTTGCTGGGTTTTCTCCCCCATGAGGGTTTCCTAGGAAAAATGTTGTGTATATTGTGATTGTGTTTCTCTCAGTGATCCTACCTATGCTATTGTTATCTAGTAAATTGAAAAGAAACCTATTAATATCTCAAAACTTAACATGGTATCATAGCTAAGTTGAAGAGAGCATATTTCAATGGATAAAGAAAAACGTTATTGTTGTCGTACAAGAAAATTAAGGCTTTTGTTGAAGAGGAATATCAACCTAAAAACCATATAGAAAAGTGCACCCTAGCCTAGGGAACTCTTTGGCACCTTGAGCACACCTTTTCAATGGTCAAATACTCTAGAAATTCAAACCCTAGTTTTGACTGGTACTAGAAAACTAGAAGTACCAAAAAACCAGAAAACCAGAACTAGTACCAGAAGTACCAGTCTAGATTTCTACAAGCTCGGTTTAAAGGGCTAAAATTTGGATTCTCAGAAATCTGACTGCATCGGCTTATTCACCTAAGCTCGGCGCATCTAGCCCCTGGATCAGAATTTCAAAATTTGAAGTTTGAAAAATTAGGGTTTCCTCATAAAACCCTAAGTTGCAGTTGTAGTTGAAGTATCAACTGCAGTACCAGTTGCAGTCACCCTTGAAGTTTTTAAGAGTTGGTAATTATTACTATTGCTGCCAGATGGTGCCACTACTTGCAAATACTATCAGAGGTATGTATTCACATATGTTTAAATTGTTAAGATTTAAATGTTATTTGCGGGAGAAGGGATATCTTGCCCTAGATCTAGAAGGATCTCAAGATCCAACACATTAAGAGGAATAATGTAACCTAGGTTTGATTATTCTGATATCTATCTATTTTTTATGACATTATTTTGATCTAGGTTGCATGTTGAAGTTGTTATCACTAGAAGTCACCTCTGGATTGCAGCAGAGGTAAGCCCATTACCCATCAGTTTTTATGTCACAATGAATAAATTTAAGTGGGGTCTAATGGATGCAAACTCAGGATAGTATCACTTTAACTCAGAAAATTGGGCTGATATGCAAAGGCAGATGAGGTCTTGATCTGACTTCATTCAGTAAGTTGTAGTAAGGGTGAGTAGGGGGCATAACTTGAGGAGAAAATGTAAAGGACTGCTATGGACATCCGGTCTTTCAGCAGCTTGAGGAGAGAAAAACTCTTAAGACAAGATCCTCTTGATTCAGAGCTTCAAGAAACAGAAAATGTTACAACAACACTGCAATCAAACATACATTGCAACACAATCACAACAACTCGACTAGATCATCCATGCCCGAGATTTTAGTATCATAGGAAAAAGAGATGGGGAAGGAGGTTGACTGTTATTAAACAAGAAGTCTCAAAATGTCATATATAACCAAAGAAATAGAGGCTTTACTAAAAATTTACAAATCAAGATTTTAGCTCTACCATCGACACTAAAAAAATGGAAAAACTACCTACATATACTTGGAACTGGTTCCTACTACCCGAGGACGCAATATTGTCATGCTTTCAAAGCTTCGCGTTGAGGAGCTTCTCTGTCAGGCTGCACATGTAGATGTTGGTCAGCCTACCCATGCAGTCTTTTGTCAGACGCGATCTCTGTCAGACTAGACTGGCAATCTTCTTCTGTGATTTGTCCCTTTCTGACCTTCTATTTATGGAAGGAGATGATGTCTCACCCACCTTCCATTTTTACATTAACTGTTTCATCGAGATCTGAGTGGGAAGAGTCAACGCCTACCATTGGAAGACGTGGCGACCTTTCTTTCCCTGCCTATGCTCTACTCGATGTTAGTCGGGATGAT
>SNQJ01S0226519.1:0-10113 GCA_010110895.2 Picea sitchensis | reverse complement strand
GAAATAGTAAACTCTACTGATGGATTCTTCCTTCTGTGACTGTACTGTACTTAACACCTGGTGTCGTTTACTTCTTACAGCTGCAAATTGTACGCCTTATGTCTAGGGGCGTTTATTGCTTGTTGTCACTGTGATATGTCGAGGTCGTCTTGTTGTGTTCGTCTTGCTTGCGTCTTGTTCTAGGTCGGGTTACTAGTTTCTGCCTGAGCAGTTGGCCAGGAGCCTGTCTAATCTTCTTTCGAGAAGACATAAGACTAAACGCCCTGCTTTCCGATGCAGAAATAGTAACCCTAACACCATGGACTCTTCCCTCTGTGTTCTTATTGTGCACCCCCAGTATGTCTTAATGTTTGTGTTGTGCGGATTATGCATGTGGTCGTATATTGTTGCAGTTACTCGTTGTGTGCCTTTAGTCTTCTTGTGCTAAACATCGTGGTTGCGTCTTGTTGGTTGTCGAGTGGCGACGTAGAGTCAAGTGTATTGTTACTTCTTCACGCGCGCACACACCTTAAACAAAAAAAAATTGCACCTGTTCTCAGAGTTGTTGTCGTAATGAGGAGGTCATTACAATTATTTTCCGAAGAATCACACTTGAGAATTAATTCCCTAACCACAAAGAAATAATGTTGTGAACTGTCAACGGATCTACTAGAACAAATTTACCTTTTAAGCTAATTTTGAACATCATGAATATTGCTTGGTTGTGAAGGTATTTTCTCAATAAGAACACATTGACTACACTGAGACCTTTTCCCTTGTTGTAAAGAAGAACTTTTTTTGACTAGTTATTTCTCTTGTTTCTCGATTTGGATTGCATATCCATTAGATGGATGTGAAGACTGTATTTCTTCGTGGTGAAATATCTAAAGAAATTTTCATGGAAAAACCTCTTGGTTTTGTGACATATTCTAACCTAGTCTGTCGACTGAAGAAGTATCTCTATGGTTTGAAGCAAGCTCCTAGAGTTTGGTATGATAATATCAAAATTTCTTTCTTGATCTTGGTTTCAAACATTGTTAATCTAATCATAGCTATATGTAATCCATACTAATGGAAACACTTTGATTTTTTATGTGTCTGGCGAAGACCTTGCCATCACAAACAATAAAAATCATTTCATTTTTAGATTGAAGAAGTTCCTTGTTGAATATTTTGACATGATAAATCTTGGTACTCTGCATTATTTTTTGGGTCTTCAAGTATTACCACTCTATGATAGTTTTTTCATTTCACAAAATAAATATGTAATGTGTATTTTGACATGTTCTAAGATGGTATATT
Organism: Picea sitchensis; assembly: GCA_010110895.2. Classification (NCBI taxonomy): domain Eukaryota; kingdom Viridiplantae; phylum Streptophyta; class Pinopsida; order Pinales; family Pinaceae; genus Picea; species Picea sitchensis. The sequence continues at coordinate 8,832 of SNQJ01S0226519.1, read as the reverse complement.
CTAAGATCTTTGCTACTTGTTTTATATCTAGAGTAAATCTAAACAAAAACATTTGTCAAACTCCCAAAGTCAATGTTACACTCTATTGAAAATTGGTTGATAGTCTTAGTTATCATACCCATAGTATACCTAGCATTGTTTTTGTTTCTATTGTGGTTTCTTAGTTTATGCAAGTTCCCATAGAAATCCATTGGAAATAATTTAAATGAATTGTCTACTATCTCAAGGGTACCACTCATTTTGGTATCAAGTATTGTTGAATTTTATATTCATTAGTTAGCTTCACTAACTCCAACTGGGCTAGCGACAATTATGATTGGAAGTCCACCTCTAGATATGTGTTTTGCTAAAGCACTATATTGTTGGTTTTGTCATGCAAGAAAAATAAGGTAGTCTTTTTGTCGACTACAGAAGTAGAAAATCGTGGAATCATTCATGCAGGTATAGAGGAAGTATGGCTTCACCAACTTCTGAGTGAACTTGGCTTTCCTATTTATACCTTGACTAGAATATAATGTGAAAATAATAGTTCCATTCAAGTTGCTGACAATCTTATTTTCCACAGTGAGATGAAGCATGTTGAGCTCCATTCACACTATTTGAGACAATTGGTTCATGAGAATTTTATCTCTCTTGTCTATCTTAGAACATATGATTAGGTATATGATATATTCATTGAGTCATTATCTAGAGATATATTTATCAAGCTCTATATTATGCTTGGCCTTCAAGAAGTTGCAATTATGAGGGACTATCCTGTTGATGTAATTTCACCTCCAAAATCACCAGAGTTGTGAGTTGAGGGCGGGATATTGGAACATCAAGTTCCAATGGTTCATCACACTTCTATTGAAATTAGTTATGTTGGAAGTTGGCATACCACTATTTATGAGGATAATGAATTTTCATTTCTTGATATATCCAATTAACTTAAGGGTTTGAGGAGCGGAGATACCAGTGAGAGAATTCAGAGATATGAGTGGTTCAACTTCTTGTGGATCATAGGGTGGGATACAATTATCAACCTAGGAAAATGATTTAGAAGGGAAAACACCAACATCCTCTTATGAAATTTCCTTATACATGGACATAAAAAAAAAAATCTCCATACATTTATGTGTCAGAAACTATTTTCCATGACAGTTGTAGAAAATAAATTCAATTTTTCTTTCAACCATTCCTCTTCCAATAATGGGGAATACAGGAAGGATTTATTATCTGAGAAGAGACTACATATTGTTCTTCCTTGGCACAATGAGTAGATTCAAGCCATGTCTACCGTAAATCCATTAAGACATGAGCTTGGATGTCATCCTATCACAGACCCAATTTTATTTTTCTTTATGTATGCCATAAAATTAATAGGAACAATATTTAATTATTAAAATATTCTTATCAAAACCACTGCTACCCTTGCAGAATTCTACCTTAAAAATTACCAAGTACTTACATATCCTACTTCATAGTCATAGTGTCATAAATTAAAAATTGTTACAATTCTTTGTGGTGGACTAAATCTTTGTTTGAAACTCTTATGTATACATTTTTGCTAAGGACCTTTGTTGGTCATCCTAAAGGAGACCCTTGTCACAACCTTAGTGATAGAATAAAAGTTGGTGGATTGATAACATTACAAGTACTGGCGACTTAACCTGACCCTCCGGTCATGGGAAACGAGAGTGAAAAACTATTAATCAAACTTATTATTATTCTTGTTTGGTTAGTGGTAAATAATGCTTAGGGATAATAAAGTAGGGGTTGTTGGAAGTTATTGAATTCTAGGCTGAATGTACCCTACACTCATAAATAAAAAATTTCCCTATTCCTCTCATGGAAGTCCTTTCATCTACCAAGTGTGTTTTTCTTGGAGTAAGAGTAGGGAGGGTAAGTCCCAACCATTCCATGCAGTTTTTTCATTTATGATTCATTGTTAGGAAAATTTTGGAGGAAGGAGAGGTTACCTATTGGTTCACTAGAGTTTTTTGTTTTCTCTGTTCATAGATTTCCTTTACCATAATCACGGGATGTCTATGTATTTTATGTTCATTTTTCTTTTCTCTAGCTTTCTCTATTGTTGAAATCCTAGTTATAATATTGTTTGGATTCTTGTTCTTTATCTGGTTGAACTTTGTCGAGGGTGGTGGATTGTTGGGAAACCTATTGTCTTGCATCTCTTTTCTTTCTTCTGGATAAATTTTAGTTGTTGTTGTGTACCGTAACCCTATTCTAATTTTTATATATGGAGAACCCCATAGAGTATTCTAGCGTGCATCTTGGTCTTAATTCCTTTATTGTTCTCATTCCTATGTTATGATAGCTTTATTTGGATGCTTGGCTAATTATGTTCTTCTTGTTGTTTTTAGATGGTACACATCAGAGAGGAGATAATTTTTGTTGGTCGCTTGAGGTGTTCTATAGGAAATATAACTCGGACCCAAGTTATTTCTGGTAAGAGTTTCATACACTATATTTTCATCACTTATATATGTAAGTTTGAGTTTTCTTTTATAAATTTTCTATGGGTTATTACAGGTGTTGTTCGACCAGAAATGACAGGGTTCCTATACCAAATATTTATTAGAACGTCCTGTAAGTATTCCTTTCTTTCGACATTTTTTTTTTACTTTTATAATGAGATGATTTTCTATGGTATTATACTAATTTTACTTATTGCATACATTTTTGACAGGTAATGGATCGCCTCCTCGGCCAGGGTACTCGACCTTTAAAAAGGTACTTTGGTTTCCCTCATAAACTCTTATTGTCAATGAAGATTGATACACCCATTCAGCTTCAAAGTTAGTTAGATGGTTAATTCAGTTAAACCCATTTCGGTTTATAACTAGTTTTCTCTATAACTCGGTAGTTTGTGTATGCAAGAGGGTTCTGCAATTTTTCATTGGAATTTAAATTTAGGACAAAGCATTCTGTATATATATTAAAAATGATTTGTATCCCATTGCTCATAGTGTCAGGTTGACACAGTTTGTAATTACTGATAACTTATTTTATAAAGGAAACTTCCAAGATTTACAGAACCAATTGATTTGTTATACTGTTATACTTATCGTTATCTTTTCCTTTTAAGGAAATACCTAGCTTTAGTATTCTATTAGATATGACCATAGAAATGAAATTGTTGTTTGGTTTTGACTTCGTGGGTTATATGTGTTCATTCACCTCTATAAATTTTTATTCTAGAGATTCCTTATGGCCATGTCTATACATTTCGCCTATTTGATTCTTGTACTCAATTTCCTTTCCATGTGTATATTTAAAGGTTCTCTATGATAGTATATCTATCATCCTTGATAATATTCTGTTTGTTGCATATAATCTAATTTTCCTCTCTATTTCTTTATCGCAAAAGATCTATTGGTTTTACATCTAGTATGTTTGTTGCAAATAATATAATTTTCCTTTATGTTTCTTTATCTCAAAAGATCTATTGTCTTTACATCTAGTCTGTTCATCATATGTATATCTATTGTCTTTACATCTAGTCTGTTCATCATATGTATGTTTTTATCTCTATTCTTTGAGTCAGTTTAAGCACTTCACATCAAATATAGATAAAATCGTTATCTCTAATATTTATCATGACAACTATATAGTAAAATGATACATGACAACAATGTTATATATATATATATATATATATCTATATCTATCTATCTAATCTATACATATATATATATATATATATATATATATATATATATATATATAAACTTCAATTGAATGATAATTAAAATACTGATTGAGTATCTATAACTTAAATCTCTACACTAATCAAATCGAAATAGATTATCCATGGAATCTTAAAGAAATAATATTCAAATTCAGAACAGGATGGAAGGAGACTGTAATAAAAACTTGCAACTGAATTTCCATAAGGGAAAACACATGTAAAGTGGGTTATTCCTCCCATCCTTAGATCAAATCTTCCACCTATTCCTTCTTTGTCACCTGTGAGCTAAATCTCAATCCAAACCAACCAAGTGACCTCTTGTAGAGTATAGGGTTCCAAGCTTTATGTGAAGATTCTCTATTTCATTTAACTACTTCTCATATTTCTCATCTGAATCTGAATGGCATCCAATTCTCTTTTCTTTCTTTCATTTTAATATTTTCCTAGGTATTTGGCACTTTTTCGAGCCTCCTGCTCATTGCCCACTTCTAAAATTTATTTTTTTGTTCATTGACCCCCTGTCAATCCAATTTTTACACATGATCCAAAAAAATTTGAGATCTTATCTCACTTTGGTTGAGTTAACTCAACCAATCTTCTCCACTTGTCCCCCTTCTGCTGTCACTTGGTGATTCTCTTTGGATCCTTGCATTTTCTCTTCTAACAGTACCACTTCATGTGTGTTTCCTCTTTTTGTTTTATTAATAAAATAATATAGATAAAACAATAATTTTTTTTTAGTTAGATCACTAATATCAAATGTTCTTTTTAACTAAATGAACAAAATAAAATAATAAGTTTAAAATTTGAAATTTCTGGGTATTACATCCACTCCTCCTTATAACTCAACACATTCCTCGATGATATTCAATCTTTATCTAGATCATTCTGGAATAGAAATGGGTATTCTTTCCGCATATGATCCTCCATTTCCCATGTATCCTCTTCGACACTAAGGTTCCTCCACTGCACCTTTAACCGTTTGATGGCTCGATTCCAGAGTGTAAGCTCCCTCATATCAATAATAGTATCCAAATCTATTGGGAAATCACCCTCAGGTTCCACCTATATCATATTCAAATCCACAACATGAGTAGTATCATGTATATATTTCTTTAATAATGAAAAATGGAAAACATCATGTACTTTTACCGTGGATGGAAGTGCAAGATGATAGGGTATAGGTCCTATTTGTGAAAGCACTTCAAAGGGACCACAATATCTAGGATCTAATTTAGGATACGTGCCCAGTCTTTAAGAACTTCTTTTATTCCTTAATCTGATATACACATGGTCTCCAATATTGAACTCTCTTGGAGTTCTTTTGGAATTTGCATAACTTTTTTTCCTGTTTTGAGCTTCTTTCAAACTCTATTGTACTTGTTTCACTGTGAGTTCCATTACTTTTAAAATTTTAGGTCCTATCATTAATTTATTGAAAAGATTACTCCAGGAAATAAGAGTGTTTCATTTTCTTCCATAAAGGATTTCAAAAGGACTAAGTTTAGTTGAAGCTTAGTATTGATTATTATAAGAGAGTTCAACCAAATGTAGATATTCCTCCCATTTGTTTGGTTTATTCAAAACATACATTCTGAGCATATCCTCTACTGTTTGATTATTCCTTTCAGTCTTCCCATTCGTATGAGGATGGTAGGAAGTAATGAAGTTTAATTGTGTATCTAAGCCTTTAAATAGGGCTTTCCAAAAGTTTCCAGTAAATTTCGTGTCTCTATATGAGATTACATTTTTAGGAATTCCATGTAGTCAGAACATTTTCTTCATAAATATATATGCCATGTTAATATATTTATAAGTGGATTTAATTGGTATGAAGTGTGTTTCTTTACTTAATTTATCAACAACAACCATTATAGAATCATTTTGTTTGCTACTTTTAAGCAAACCTGTTATAAAATCCATACTTATAATTTCCCATTTCCATTCAGGTACCGGTAAAGGTTGTAATTGTTTGACTGGGTTTCGATGTTCGACCTTAACTTATTGACATTATATGCACTTAGCTATATATTCAATAATTTCTCCTTTCATGTTAGGCTAATAAAATTCCTTCCTTAGCATAGTAATTAATTTCTGATAGCCAAGATGTCGAGAGTATGGCTTTTTATGTAATTCATTCGGTATTAGCAATTTAATTTCTTCAACTTTAGGTATATACAACCTATTTCTATACATCAAAAGTCCATTTTTAGAAAGTCCGAGATCTTATTTTTCAGTTTCTTCTTGATTCTCTATTAATTTAGATTTGATATTATGATATTTTTATCCTTTTATGTCGCCATCCTGAACTTTTCCTCTAAGTCAGTTTCGTAGTTACTTCTCATAATTGTATAAATAATATTTGCATGCCTTCTCAAGGAATCAAATACCTTATTTTCTTTTCCTTTTATGAGTCTTATCTCAAAATCATATTCACTCAAGAAGGCTAACCACTTTTCTTGTCGAGCATTGAGATTTTTTTTATCAAATAGGTATTTTAAGGCAATATTGTCTGAAATTAATAGGAATTTGCGTCCTATCAAATAATTTCTCCACGTATTTAATGCATGTATTATTGCGGCTAACTCTAAATCATGTGTTACTTGATGCATTTTGTGTTCCTTAAGTTTTCTAGATTCATAAGAAATTACAATATTATCCTGCCTTACGACTGCTCCCACCCCTTCAATGCATGCATCAGTGCATACAATGAAGTCCTTATATTGGTCTGTTATTTTTACTATTGAAGTTGTTGTTAGGAGATGTTTTTATTTTTCAAAACTTGTCATTTTTCAGACGATATACATTTTGTTCCTTTATTTTGTATGGATGTTATGGGATGGGAAATTTTTGAAAACCATTCAATAAAATTCCAGTAATAATCTATTATACCCATAAATGACCTGATGTCTAAAACAACCTTTGGGATTGGTCAATCCATAATGGATTTTTTTTCTCAAGGTCCACAACTATTCCTTCCTTGGAAACTATATGCTCTAAATATTGAATTTTATCCTTGTAAAAAACACATTTACTAAATTTAGCATATAGATTTTCTTTTCTCAAGATTTGTAGAACTATTATTAAGTGTTCTTCATGTTATTGTTAATTCTTTGAATAGATTAGTATATCGTCGATAAAGACAATTACAAATTTATCTAAGTATTTACTTAGGATACTATTCATTAGACACATGAATGAGGCCCGGGCATTTGTTAACCCAAAGGGTATCACTACAAACTCGTAATGCCCATATTTCATTCTAAAAGTTGTTTTGTATATATATTTGTCTTTAATTCTTACTTTATGATATCTTGCTTGTAAATCAGTTTTTGAAAAGACCGTTTCTCCATGTGCTTGATTGAATAAATCTTCGTTGTGGGGTAAGGGGCATCTATTTTTAATTGTCATTTTATTAAGTTGTTGATAGTCTATACATAGTCGTAAGGTTCCATATTTCTTCCTGAAAAATAGTATCGATGCTCCCCAAGGAGATACAGTTGGTTAAATATACTTTTTGTCTAAAAATTCTTGAAGTTAATATTTAAGTTCATTAAGTTCCAAGATATTCATCTGATATGGAGCATTTGAAATTGGAACTGCTCCTACTAATAAGTCTATGGATAAGTCTATCTCTCTCTTAGGAAGCAATCCAGGAATTTCTTGAATTACATCTTGAATTTCCTGCAACATAGGGAGATTTTCTATATCCTTTTTACTTTCTTCTTTTTCATAATCTATTACATGAACAACGAACACTTTGCATCCATTATGAACACATATTTTAATCTATAGAGTTGAGATATTCCTAATACTAATGGTTTTTGGTATTCCTTTGATATTAATAATGTTACCATTGTCATCTACATAAGTAAATGTTTTATCATAGAAGTTTAGGATTACCTTATATTTTTCTAACCAGTCCATACCGATTCATACATAATATGACCCTAGTCACAAAATATTCAAATTTGCTTTAGTTTTAAATCCATTCATACTAATTTCACAACCCTCGACAAGGTTTATACTTTTACTTTTTGTTCTTGTATCAAGTTATACTAACCATGAATTTTCAAAATTTTATTTCTGTAACTTACAAATTTATACCATATTAGGTAAAACATAACTTAGACTAACACCTAGATAAATCAAGATAGAAATTGGTTGACTATTCAAAATACCTTCTACTTCCACAATGGAAGCCTCATGATATGCTTTTCTTCTCTCCAAGGCTCCGCCCCCATCGGATACTCCTTGTTATTTCACCAACTAGTGTAGCTTCTCGAACTATATGTATATTGATGTTTTTTTTCTTTCTGCGAGGACAATTCTTGAAATAATTTGGTTCACCACACTCCCAACACTTTACTAGTTCTTTTTGGGAAGTTTCTTTATTATAAAAAGTTGTTGGTTTTGCATTTTTATTATCACATGGGTTATAAGGCTTATTATTTCTGTAGTTATTTCCCTGAAACCCTTTTGCAAATTTATTATTTTAAAACATTCCTTCTTTTCTTCATGAATCAAACCTTTCCACCTTCTTTCCCTTCCAGTTTTTAGTATTTTCATTTATGGTTTTATATTGTTCAAAACATAATTTATCCTTACGCATAGCTTCTTCTTAATGTCTTGGAATTTTCAAATTCAACAATGTCCTAATATGAGGCTGGTAGGAAACAAAAAAAGAGTTGTATCTTCGGTTTTCCATCCACAATATATGGTACATAGCGTAATAAGCTTAAAAATTTGGTGCAAATTTCCTTCATGGTTAAATTTATCAATTTCAGTTCATAAAATTATTTATCTTTACTTTCATAGTATTGCTCTTGTTAGCACTCTGTAATTTTCCCAAGGCTGTGGAGGAAGTCACAGAGGCAACATCAAAACCACTTTGAGTCTTGGATCTATCCCTCCAAGACTCAGAGAGGGATCTATCCCTCCAAGACTCAGAGAGGGATCTCTCTATTTGATATAGATTTGTTTGAATAGATGTTAGGCTAGTTATGAATAACATGGGTTTGTTTATGGATTTGGTATGTTTGGGAGATCGAAAACTCAAATTTTAATTGGGCCAAGGGGTCTACCTTTCTGAAAATGGATCTATCTTAGATGTAAAATATTGTCTCCACAGGGCAGTGTTG
>SNQJ01S0226518.1:0-14604 GCA_010110895.2 Picea sitchensis | reverse complement strand
GGAAAAGGTTAAGCAAGATTCATTGGAGAATTGGTGAAAGAATTGTGTGAAGGACCTAGCTTAAACAGGAGCTTGGAGACTCTAGAAAGTCGATCAAGAGGAATTGGATCTTCTTCATACAAGGATCGAGCAAGTGTGTGTGTGTTGGAACCAAGAGCCACCGAAAGGAATCTTGTGACATCAAGGTGATTAGGTTGTATCTTCTACTTTCGATTAATATGATACTGCGACATGTCATTTTCCCATAAAGTCATTCTTACTTTATTGTGTAATTCCTTGATCATACACATAAGTTGACGATTGAATATATTTTTCTATCTTCACTTTGGTTGGTTTGTGTTGTTTTGGTCTTGACCTCACAAGAGCACCGGAGCGAAGTGGGAGCAACAGAGACCCCAGGAAGTGATACAAAGGTATGTTACTTGTTCCTCCCTACTAGATAATAAAATAGTCATAACTTAGGGGAAGAGTCATGTCCTGTCCTGTTTTGTTCTAGATCCAGGTGGATCTAGGGAGATCTGTTAGTGTCCGCACCTACCGATTAGTCCGATAACACCTGGTAAACAATTTATTTCTTTGAAACAAGTTGTATCATCTTAGGATGGAAGATGGAGATTCTATGACAGAACATCTAAATGCCTTTAATACTCTGGTAAGTCAACTCGTATCTGTTAATATTACGATTGCATAAGAAGATAAGTGTATTACTCTATTATGTTCTTTTCCAGACTCTTGGGATAATCTAGTTGTAGTAATTTGTAGTACCACTCAATCTACATTAAATTATGAGGATGTAGTTTCATCCTTGTTATCTGAAGAGATGAGGCAGAAAAGCATGGATGGTCATAACACAAATGATTTATTTGTAAGAGGTCATACCCAAGATAGGAATCCTGGTAAGTCTTTGAGGGGGAGATCTAAATCTATAGGTTTATCTAAGTCTCCAGGAAAATCTATGAGGAAATGTTGGAAGTGTGGTAAAACAAGGAATTATAAGAAAGATTGCAAGTCTAAGAAGGTTGATAAACCAAAGGGATCTGATAGTACCTCTTCCACAGAGGCAAAAACCTTCACTGAATAAGGAGGTGATGTTTACCTGGCATCTACAGGTACACATTCATACCATGATGTATGGTTGATCGACTTAGGTGCTCCATATCATATGACTTCTCACAGGGAGTGGTTCTGTGAATATGAAAAATATGATTGTGGTGATGTTTTCCTAGGAGATGACTCGATAACCAGAATCATGGGACGTGGAAGGGTTAAGTTGCTACTAAAATATGGAAGGATTAGAACTCTCCCTGGGGTTCTACACATTCCAAAACTAGCCAGGAGCCTAATATCTGTAAGAAAGTTGGATGATGCAGGAGTGGATATTGTAATGGGAAAGGGAACTTTCAAGATGGTATGAGGGGAAATGGTGTTGATGAGGGGAGTTCGGTGTGGAAATATGTACAATTTATTGGGAAGCAATTATACTAATGGATGTAACAATTATGTTTTCCCTAAGAAGAGAAATGAAGGAGAAAAGACCAATATTGTCCATGAAAAGAAGACCATGCTGTGGCATCAAAGACTGGGGCATATTGGAGAAAAGGGAATTCGAACACTACATGGTAAAGGTATGGTTGAAGGTATGTCTAATTTCACTCTGTATTTTGATTTATGTGAACATTTAATATATAGTAAACATAATCGAGTAAGATTCCCATCTGGTGCTACAAGTGCAAAGGGGATCTTAGAGTTGATACACAGTGATGTGTTTGGACCTGTTCTTGTTCCATCCCTAGGTAAATCTATGTATTATGTTTCATTCATAGATGATTTCTCAAGGAACACATGGATTTATTTTCTTAGAAATAAATATGAGGTATTTGATAAATTTAAAGAGTTTAAGGCCCTAGTAGAAAATCAGACATAAAAGAAAATAAAGGTATTGAGAACAGATAATGGTGGAGAATTCTGCGGAAATGAATTCGAAGAATTCTGTAAGAAGTGTAGTATAGCAAGGCAGAAGAATACTCCATATACTCCTTGGAAAAATGGAGTTGCAGAAAGGATGAACATGACACTGATGGAAAAATCAAAGAGCATGCTCAGCGGTGTCGAATTAGGACAGGAATTCTGGGTAGAGGGACTGGGTACAACATGTTACCTGGTCAATCGATCACCTTCATCAGCGTTGGATGATAAAACTCCACATGATGTATGGACTGAAAAGAAACCCTCTCTTCAACATCTTAGAGTGTTTTGTTGTGATTCTTATGTACACGTTCCAAAGGAAAATAGGAGTAAGTTGGATAAAAAGGTTGAAAAGTGTATCTTTATTGGTTATAAATATGGTGTGAAAGGTTATAAGCTTTGGAACTCAGATACCAATAAGATTTTTTACATTTGAGATGTTTTTTTTAGAGAGGTAAAAGATGTTTCCAAACAGGAATTCCTACCAAGGATAGAAGAAACTGAGAAAATAGAGCTTGAGTTGGATGATGCAAAATCTGAATCATCTAAAGAAGATGATGAAGAATAAGAAGAAGAACCTCATACCCCAATATTGAGGATATCAATGAGAGAAAGAAGGCAACTACAAAGGTATAGTCCACCTGATTTCCGTTCCAATTTTGCTTTATCTATTATTGATGATGATCCCATAACTGTCAAGGAAGTAGTGAATTCATAGGATAGTAAACTTTTGAAGAAGGCCATGGTTGAAGAAATGGATGCCTTGGATAAGAATGAGGCATGGGATATAGTTGAATTGCAGTCTGGAAGAAAATTTGTTGGTAGAAAATGGTTGTTTAAAAAGAAGTTTAATGCAAAAGGAAAACTGGATAAATACAAAGATCAGTTAGTAGAAAAAGGTTCATTGCACATGCAGTGGGAGTTTTGAGAAGGTATATGCCAAAACCAGGGAAGGAGCATTGGACAACAGTAAAGAGGGTCTTCAGGTATTTGTGTGGCGCTACCAATTATGGATTGTGCTACCAAGGAAGACCAATATTGGTTAGAGTGGTGGACATACATGGCTTTGTTGATGCAGACGTGGCTGGAGATATGGATCGCAAAATATCTACAAGTGGGTATGTGTTTAACCTATTTGGAGGAGCAATCAGTTGGATGAGAAAAATACAGGCTGTAGTGGCACTCTCAACTACAAAAGTTGAATACATGGCAGCCACTCATGCAAGAAAAGAAGCAGTATGGTTACAAAGATTGTGTTCAGGTATTGGGTTGGTACAACAAGCAGTGAGATTAGATTGTGACAGTCAGAGTGCAATTTTCTTGGCAAAGAACCCAACTTATCATTTGAAGAAAAAGCATACTGGTGTTCAGTATCACTTTGTGAGAGACATGGTTGAGGAAAAGAAGGTGTTGCTGGAAAAGGTTGACACTTTGAAGAATGTTGTAGATTCATTGACAACGTCTGTGAGCACATAAAATTTCACCTGGTGTAGAGTAACAATGGGCATTGTTGCCCTGGATTGTTGACTATATAATATTGTGGAACCCTGGATGCAAAGAAAACAACAAGTGGGAGAATGTTGGGTATGTGTTATATTCTTTGTATTTGTGTGTGTGGGCGCGTCAGATTCGACAATTCCATCAGATTTGTTTTTGGGCGGTTTTTGCTATTTTTAGAGGATTTTTCTATTTTTAGCGGTTTTCTAAATTAATCCCAGATTAAGGGATTAGGGTTTTGGTATCTACAGAATACCTAAAAACATTCTATATATATTGTATGTTGAATGGTGAAATTAATACAATGAAGCGTTGAATGGTTTTCTCCTGGTAAAGGGTTTCCGATATAAATCTCTGTGTACTGTGTACTATGTGTATGTGCCATTGATTAATTTATGTTTTTCTTAAGAATATATATGCATTGCTTTACTTCACAGGTTTGAAACTTACAAAAAAATTGTTTGAGAAAACAACCTATAGGATGGTTTGAGAAACAATGGGGTTGTTGAAGGGAGTTTAGTTTGGAACTATGTATAAGCTACAGGGGAGCAATATTAGTGATGGGTGAAGTATTCCATTTTTCCTGAGATTGGTGCTGAAGAAGAAAAAGATCCTACAATATCTAGAGAAAATTCTATATTGTGACATCAAACATTTAGACATCTCAGAGAGAAGGGCCTCCAAGTACTACATGGTAAAGCTATGGTTTAAGGTATGCCTAATTTCTCTCTAGATTTTGATTTCTATGAACATTGTGTATCTGGGAAGAAGAATTGGTTAAGATCCCCCTCTGGTGCAATGAGGGAAGAAGGAATTTCATAGTTGGTGCACATTGATGTGTTTGGACCTATGTTGGTTCCATCACTAGGAAAATATTTGTACTATGTTTCATTTATATAATACTTCTTGAGTAATACATGGATTTATTTCCTCAAGATGAAATCTGAAGTCTTTGATAGGTTTAAAGAGTTTAAGGATCTTGTGGAGAAACAAACTGAGAAACAAATTAAGGTTTTGAGGATGGATAATGGTGGATAATTATGTGGAATGGATTCGAAGATTTCTATAAGAAATTTTGGATAGCAAGGAAGAAGACTACTCCATATACTCCTCAACATATTGGAGTTGCAGAAAGGATGAACATGACGTTGATGGAAAAATCAAGGTGCCTGCTCAGTGGTGTTGGGTTAGGACAAGAAGTTTGGGCAGAGACAATGGGTTCTTCATGTTGTCTGGTTAATAGGTCACCCTCAGATTACAAGAATCCACATGAGGTATGGACTAGTAAGAAACCCTCTCTCACATATCTCAAGGTATTTGGATTGTGATGCCTATGTTCACGTTCCAAAGTAAAACAAGAGTAAGCTAGATAAAAAGGTTGAAAAGTGTATCTTTATTGGATATAAAAATGGTCTAAAAGGTTATAAGCTTTGGAACCTAGAAACTAAGAAGGTTGTGTATAGACGAGATGTGGTATTTGGAAAAATAAAAAATGTTTTCAAATAGGAAGTCCTATCAAGGAAGGAATAATTAGAGAAATAGAGTTTGAGTTGAAGGATAATGAATCAGACTCTATAAAAGAACATGAATTATAAGAAGAATATCTTCATACTCCAATATTGAGCAGATCGGTTCAAGAAAGAAGGAAACCTAAAATTTATACTTCACATTATTTCCATTCAAACTTTTCTTTTTTTAGTACTGAATATGATCCCAGAACTGTTAAGGAGGTAGTGGATTCAGAGGATGGAAAACTTTGTATAAATACCATGGTTGAAGAAATGACATCCTTAGAAAAGAATGAAGCTTGGGATCTAGTGGAGTTGCCGACTGGAATAAAGCCCATCAGCAACAAAGGGGTGTTTAAGAAGAAGCTAAATGCAGAAGGAAATGTGGATAAACACAAAGCTCGATTAGTAGAAAAAGGTTATTCTCGGATAGAGGGTATTGACTTTGGTGAATTTGTTTCTCCTGTTCCCAAGTTAACTTCTATTAGATTTTTTTTATCTGTTGTTGTTACGTTTGATTTTGAAGTAGAACGGACATATGTGAAGACAACATTCCTACATGGGGATCTAGAAGAAGAAATCTACATGAAGCATCCAGAAGGATTTGTTGTGAAGGGAAAGAAAGAACCAATATGCAGGCTAAAAAATTCCATGTATGGGATAAAACAATCACCAAGGATGTGGTATCAAAAATTTGATACTCATATGTTGGGAACTGACTTCACAAGAAGCAAAGTTAATCACTGTGTGTATTTCAAATTAGTTAGTGATCATCTTATTTATTTGGTCTTGTATGTGGATGATATGTTGTTGATAAGAAACAACGAGGAGATCATCCAGGATGTGAAAAATCAGTTGTCCTCTAAATTTGACATGATGAAGGATCTTGGTGCTGCAAATTTCATTTTGGGCATGGGAATTAAAAGAGATCAGACAAACATGAAACTTTGGTTAAATCAAATAAAATATTTTGAGACAATATTGTAGAGGTTTAATATGCAGGAATGTAAACCAGTCAAAGTTCCTATTCATGTAGGTGTAAATTTATTTGTGGATCAGTGTCTGAAGACACAAGAAGAGGAAGAGGACATGTCACGTGTTCCATATACTAGTGCAGTTGGAATTTTGATGTATGCAAAGGTCTGTACTAGACCGCACATTGTACATGCAGTGGGAGTATTCAGTAGATATATGTCATAACCAGGGAAGGAGCATTGGACAACAATAAAGAGGGTTTTGAAGTATTTGTGTGGCACTACTAGTTAGGTATCACATATGGATTGTGCTACCAATTTCATCAGTTAGGTATCACATATGGATTGTGCTACCAATGAAGACCATGATTGGATATAGTTTTGGACATATATGGGTTTGTTGATGCAGAATCACAGATCTATATCACATAAGATCTACAAGTGGTATGTGTTTGTCCCGCTTCAGGAGAAATAACTTGATGAGAAAAATAGGATGCAAAGACACTTCAACTAATAAAAGTAAAATACATGGAAACCACTCATGAAAGAAAGGGATGAAGTATGGTTAAGGTTTATATTATGCTCAAGTATTAGGTTGGTAATCACGTCGCTATATTAAAGATTTTTAATTACCTAAAAACATGAATTGTCAAACCAGGGTAAGGGAACTTAGAGCTGCTACACTATATGTACTAGTAAGATTCTAATTCCCATTCAAAGACTATCTTTAGAAGAAACACAAACTCACTCTTAAAATTGAACCCCTAATGATTATCTCTTGAAACTAATCATCTCTTGACTAATTCATCAAATGAAAACAATTATGAGTTTAAGTACATGTACTTCTATTTCTGATTCAATGTGATCTCCCAAAAATATCTACCATTAGCTTAAACAACTAATCATCATCATATCTATCTAAGCCATAAAAGAAAGATCATTTTGAAAACCTTTTAATCTAAACATAAAAAATAGTTCCGAATCTATCCACGGGTAGAATAAATAAATGTCCTAATTACCCTACTAGTACTGGAAGCTTCCACTAATTCAATTGCAACCTAACTAAACTAACAAAACAGAGTAATCTAACTATCCTAACAAAACAGAGTAAATCTAAACTCGCACTCCTTTTGAATCATGATCAAATGTAAAACTAGAAATAGACTATAAGTTGACTATCCTAATAGAACAAAGTAAGCTAACTATCCTAACAAGACAGAGTAAATCTAAACTCAGATTCCCTTTAAATCATGTTCAAATTGAAAACTAGAAACAGAGAAAATCTAGGTTAAGCATTTGGTTCATTCTTCAAATTCTATATGGATAAATAATGCATTCAACATTCATCAATCTATGAGATGATATCACACTAGAAATGATCCAATCTGAAGAATGGCGTTAAGTAAGAATCTAACAAAGTAATTCCCATACTCAAATAAACTAACTTACATGTAGATTCTAAGATACTGAAATAAACTAACTCCCACGAAAGAAACGGTGACAACTAATTGAACCTCAGGCTTCAACCAAGAGGTGAAATATTATAAAATGAAACCAGATCTATTTAGATCATTCCATGCAAAAATCGTTCATACTTCACGCTCCATAATTCATAAATCAACTCAAATCATTTAACAACAAATAACATAACTCATAGTAGATTTGTATTATCAAAAATCATATCACATAGCATATCATAACCAACATTTCTTGAGAGAGATCTCAATTTATATAGATCCTCCCCAAAATAGTTTTAAAAATAGGTGAATTAATCTAAATGGATCTCAGATACGAAAATAACTCAAAAAAAGTTAAAACGGTCTCCACATCTTCATGACACGCAGTGTCAAGAAGTGGGGATCATAAACCATTCTAATAAATCGTTTCTACAATCTCGCCCTCAGTAATCATATTGATTTAAGGACCTTAATCAATTATATTAATCGGACTGTCAATCCAATCTTGCCATGTCATGCAAGTCTTTGGAAACTTATTTGGTATCTCCACTACAAGGAAATGGGTACCGTAATCATGTTTTGTTTTCAAGGGAACAAGTATCTAACTCATGTCACATTAGTATCAACATTAGTTTAAAATATCAAAATACATTAAAAATATCATAAGAATACCTTGAATAGCCCCATTTATTTGTAAAAGGATGTCAAATGTGTCATGGTAAGGCCGGAAGGAGATTATACTAGATATGAGAATGGAGGTATATTTGATACGACAGGCAAAATATAGTCAAAACTGGAGACTAACAAGTACAACAAGACGTAAGGATAAATCGCTACGCTTAGAGTGCAATCTTCCCAGAAAAGAACCCAACTTATAATTCAAAGTAAAAGCATATTTGTGTTTAGTATCACCTCAGAGAGACATGGATGAAGAAAATAAGGTGTTGTTGATGAAGGTGACTTCGACTAATGTTTTAGATTCATTGACAAATTTTGAGTAATCCCAGAAGTTCTCCCAGTGTGGTAGAGAAACAATTATATACTACCTAGATTGGTCGCAATTATATAATCATGTAAACTCGCATAAGAAACAAACAAGGGATGATGTTGGTATGTGTTATATTATTTACAAGATTGGTCCCATGTATTGTATACTGATATGGGAGAAAGGGCGGCTTGCCAGCCATCCTGTATAGGGTTCGAGGGTTGTGGCCCCTGATATTCTTTGTGTGACCCTCCGTGTTTGTTATTAGTTGTTTTCATATTGTTCTAGGTTGATCTGAAATTTCTCTCTAGGAAGAGGGAATATTTAGGATAAAATTAACCTGGACATTCCAACATGTCTATCCAGCTTGATTTTCTTTGGTACAACGGTAAAAATTTGAAGGTTTCTTAGGAGAATTTTTGTGGTAATGACTTGCCAAATACAAAACAATAGAAAATAGCCTTTTGAAATAAAGGTTATTCCTGGAAAATAGGACCCAGAATCACACACATTAAACATTCAAATTAAATAAACACAATTTCCTAATATCCAACATAGTTGAAGATAAAATTTTCTACACATAAAAATAAAAGAAGATGACCGGCATGCATAAGAGAACTAATTTTGCATTTCAAAAATAGGATTACAAGGCATCGCCGATGACTGACTAAATACATATTTGAATTTGAATATAGATCATTATCCTGAGACCATAAAATAAATAAGTACAAGAAATAGGACTCTAGAAAGAAGAAGTGGGCTTAGGGTAGAGAGTGATAGACCCCGAAGAAGAAATTGGAAGTTACTTCCTTGGTTAGACATTTCTATTTAAAGAGGTGGAATAATTGGATTGATAAACAAAGCATAATGTGATCAATATAGACTTACTATGATAGTATCTATATTCCTTTTATTTGTTTGTTGATGCCTTTTAATTGCCTCAATGACGACTAATCGGAATTGTGCCAACTCATTATTCTCATCAGCAAGAGCTTGTTGATTTCCTTGAGCCATTATTCAATGTAGCTTCTCATGGGGGTCACATTGATTTCATCCCATATTTTTACGTTGAAAAGATCATTTTCCAATTCCCTTAGATCGATATGGTGGTAGAAATATTATGTGCGAGTTCTGACACTTTCATTTAAAATCGGTTGTCCATCACGTTGTTGTCCATGTCATCTCACCATATTCAAGGATGTTAAAATTTCTAAAGACAACCCCAAAAATATCAACTTGTTCATTGAAGGGTTGCTTGGTTAAGGACAAGGAGTTGACAATTAAGTTGGGATTCGACCCCGATGGTACCTCCTACCACCGCTTCTGCTAGCTTTTGAATAATTATTCTTCTTTGATATGTCTTGTTCACATGATTGGAAAATAATATGCAGGTTCTTCACTTTCCAAAGATCCATTTAATTGTTTGATCCGTTTGAGTGGGGAGATATTTTATTCTTTCTCATATCCTGGCTACGTTGTTGATATGGTTGCAAAATGGACATCGCCTCTAGATAGAAACGTTTTTCATTTTAAATCTTCCTCAAGAAATGTTCAAGGGTGCAAATCGCGGTTCTAGTTCCAAGTGGGAAGCTATACCTTGTGATGTTTCCTGTGCCCCAGGTAATTAGCTCTATTATTTTCTTGATATTCTTCTGCATGTAACCTCTACACGATGTGAGGAGGCTAGAGGATCCTTTTAACTTGGTTGCATGGGTGGAAGGCACGGTTATTGCTAAAGGAATTGAAAGCAATGGGATATGAATCAAATCTTCGTCCAAATCCTTGAGTCGATCCTTTAGTATGGTATTCTTCGCCTCAATTCTTCCAATGGAATCATCAAGAGCATCTCTAGTTGCTCAATGAACGGGAGATTTTGAGACGAATCGCATGTTCCTAAGTTTAATCTTTGAACGAGATTTCCTTTCTTATTTTTATATCTCTCTTTCAATAATTAAATTTTAGATTCGCTGTAAAAAACAATGCTCTGTAATATGAAGGATTCATCTTCGTGAAAATTTTCAGTATCAGATATTTGCATTGGACGAATATGTTGGATCGTGTCTCTGGATTGATCAAGGTTGTGGAATACACTGTCTAGATCAATCTCAAGTTCCATGTATTCACTTTCAATTTCCTGGATCTCAGCTTCCCACAACGTTTTACTCTTTCTTACTCACTGTGGAAGTGCAGGAGAACTATCAATTTTACCATATGAGAAGGACCTTATCTCCTCCTTCGCTTTAAAGAATTGGGTTTATTTCACTAGGGTGGGTCGCTGGGAGTGATGTCTGGGATGTCATAATTCTTTGGGAGTGGTAACTGGGATTGAACACCTTTCCATCTGGCCTTTCCCCGTTGTTTGTACAAATCAATGGTGCTTTGTAATGTCTCTAAGTCGCCAACGTCAAAAGCAGAAGTGTTGTCTTCATTGTCTCTATCTTTTTTTAGGCGTGTCTAGATAAAATAATTGTTGAATCCAACCTAGTAAATTTTCTAAAAATTCCCATTAGTTGAACTCCTTAAACTTTAGCATATATTAGGTTCAAGTTTAAGCATATCTTAGGTTCAAGTTGTTGAAAGCCCGGGAATTCGCCAATCTTGTTGACGCCTCTCAACACAAAGTCCTCGAATTTTCCAAGGCAGAGGAATGAACTTCTTTTTAGTCTTTCCATGGAAAAAACGTTAAACCAATAGTTGTATTTCCTCATATTTTAGAATAAACATTATGTCCAGAATGTGACATGGAAGGAAAGAAGATTGTTCCATGGTTTCTCAAAATCCTTATCACACTTCAATTCTCCATTTGTTCAAGTGTTCTTCCCCGCCCAAAACGTGATTTCGGTCGCATAGTGGGAGCATCCTTCCTAACAATAAATATTTGTGCAACCGAGACAAATTCATTAAAACCTCATAAAAACAATGGTAGGCCTTGTGCCTCCACAAATCCTGGCACCAGAAGGTTACTAGGTCGACCCACACTTTACCTTCGACAAACAACAATGTGATATTGAGAAAACCAAGTAGGATGACATATAAAATTTCTTCTCCTCTTTGAATCGTGACAATTGGGAACAAATTTCACTGGAAATTAGCTTCCCCCAATAAAAAATGGATTGTTCCTTGACTATGAAATTAAAAATATAAAATCATGTGGGAAATACTGTTGTCGGTATCTGTCCCATTATCCTTGTAAAATGTCCTAGGGGCCTCTAAAATGGATTTCTTTCTAAAATGAACCAACCCAACCTTTTGTGATATATCTTCTAGGAATCATTGGTCTCTCTGTGAACTCAAGAAAGAGGTCCAAACTCCATTATCATGATTTTAGGGAACGCCAGCCTTCCTCCTCAAGGTCAATGTTGGTCTAAATAATCTTAATATCTTATGCAAACACCGAGGTGACAAAGAAATAGGAGAGTGGTCCCACGCTGGAATAATTATTTGGTCTTAAATATATCTCTCAGTGCAACTAAAGAAACCACCTCTCCACAATCAAAAACTTCAAGGACAATAACATCCCTGCACGAAAGCAATTCCGTATGTCCAAATCACTTCCTTCTGTGTGGAAGAGGATGAGTAGTAAGAGTATGCCCTGACCACTGGAATTTCTGTCCCTCGCTAACTAACATGTTTACTGTATCTCCACATAACTATTTTCAAGTTGGTTCCATAGCCATTTATAATGTCTATTTGTCTGCACGATGTTTGAAATGAACAAAGGGAGAGGGATAATTATAACCCTCTAAATATTGGTCCAATGCGTGTGAATGGGAGATATCCTTGAAGCTTTCGGGCCATTAATGACAATATCTATGGTTGGTGCATGATGACATATTAGCATTAAATCTTAGTAATTACATACCCTATAGTGCCAAGGTGGTGGGTACCAAGAGAAATTAAGGATTGAGATTTCGCGAACCCGCCTACAACCCGACAACCTACTAAATACATTCCATGATGTTTGAAATGAACACCGAAGGATAATATAACCCTCCACAAATATTGTTGGTTTAATGCATATTAATGGGATATCACCTTGATCCTTTCACCATTAATGACAATATTTATGGTTACATGATATTGTTAGTGCATTTAAAGCTACTCAATTTCATATTCTAGAAACAAGTGCTAAGGTGATGGATGGGGAAGAGAAATTAAGGACTGGTTGGCATGGAAAGCGCATGGCTTCAAAATAGGTTACAAGGGATACTCATGAGAGGTGAGGGTCCGATGGTCAAATTGTATGTCCTCTTTGGAGGAAAATGCTGTAAAATGAAGAGAGCACATTAGCCTAGTGGTCATTTTGTATATCGTGGAACTCAAGGGTG
The DNA here is from genome assembly GCA_010110895.2 of Picea sitchensis. Classification (NCBI taxonomy): domain Eukaryota; kingdom Viridiplantae; phylum Streptophyta; class Pinopsida; order Pinales; family Pinaceae; genus Picea; species Picea sitchensis. The sequence goes on along the minus strand of SNQJ01S0226518.1, from coordinate 1,890 downwards.
TTGTTTGTAGGTCATAGAACAATGGAAGCGGAATCTTGAGCCCTACCTGTCCGGGAACCCATAATCAAAAAAGTGGCTGGTGCACATGGAATAGGGAAATGGTTAGTTGTACCTCGTCTTTGCTAATATATTGAAATTTGCAATAGATATCCCATTACCTAGAAATATCATTTTTGCATGTTTCTAGACAAGTTGTGCGTGGATAGTCACAGACTGTCTCCTTGATCCTTTTTCTCATTAATGACAATCTTTAATGATTGTTGCATGATTAGTTGTTAGCATTAGACCTCAATTATTGCATACCTGGAAAGAAGTGCGAAGTTAGGGTACAGGGAAAATCCATTAGGAAATTGATATTTTGAACCCGCCAACCCGACGATCTATGAAAGAGATTCCAAGAAATGGCCAAGTATGGAGCATCGACGCAGCCTAAAATAAGGTGACAATGGTTCCCCATGAGACATGAGACCCTCAATTTATCAAATTGTATGTCTCGGAAACGAACTTTTGAGTGCAAAATGTGTAACACAGAAGAGGGGATGATGTGGAAGTATGGTAGTCAATTTGTATATTGCGAAAGTCTGGGTGTTGTTTGTAGGTCACGGAACAATGGAAGTGCAATATAGAGCCTGTCTGCCTGGGAATTCGTGATCGAAAAAGTGGCTAGGTATGGAATGAGGAAGCAGTCGGTCGGAGTCGTGATATAAAAGCATGAGTGCAAATGTGAAGTCGTGAGTCGACCAACCCGCGCAGTTAGACATTTTCAGAAAAATGAATAAGTAACTAAAAAGAGAAAGTAGAGGGGGGAAAGAAAGGGGAATTTGGTTAAGTATAGAAGAGGGAAAAGAAGGGGATTATTGGCCCTTGACCAAGTTTTGGGAGATCCTTGGTCAAGTTGACCTATTTTGGGACTTCGACAACCTATCAAAGGAGGAGCGCAAGACGAAGCAAAGATTGTGGGATCTCAGCCCTTTTTGGGTCCTTTTTTGGATTTGGGATTATGTAATGGGTATGGGGATGTCAACCCATGGGTTTACCCATGTTTAGGCCTATTTTGTAAAGTATATATAGAATATTAGGCGATGTAATGAGAGAGGTCATAAGGAATAGCTAAGTACTAGAATTGGATCTGTGTGATCAAGATTATAAAGTGTTATGTGCATACTATGTGAGACTTGCAGAGCTACGTGCAAGTAATTGTAAGAAGGCTTGGTGCTTTACCCTATCTCGAAGAAGGAGGATTTGGAGGAGTGTGTGCAGATCTCTTGTCTTCTGCGGAGTAGGATTTTGATGCTATGTGCCTATAAAAAGCTTGACAAAGATAATAAAGAAGAAGAGTTGGTGGACGTAGCCCCAGGGTGGGGGTTGAACCACGTATATGTTTTGTTTCTCTGATTTATGCAATGTGTTGGTGTGTTTATGTCCTTACTTGCTAAGTGTTTTGATATAGATAGATAGATTTGTTTATGCTTTGTGCTAATAATGTATATGGATGTTAGATATGACTTATATGAATGCGCTAGTGCCTGAATCTGTTAGATCTAACCTACTTCTCTATGATAAGTGCTTAGATACATCAAGTCTGAATGAATGATGTGATGCAAGATACCAGATATATAAAATATGCAGAACAGAAATAAAATGCTAGAAATGGCAGAATAACAGTAAAATATTTAGCATAATCTTCACAATACACAGAAATGATATACGAAATTGCAATAGAAAAGCACTTTGATTCAGAAAGCAATGTTCACAGGCCTCTTCGAGGGGGAAACCTCCAGTCGAGCAGAGATCTGTTACAATAATCTCCAAGCTAGGGTTTTCATACCCTCGACCCTTATTTATACTAAATATGTCTATTAAGAGAAGCATCTAGAGGAAGATCCTTCT
>SNQJ01S0226517.1:0-14604 GCA_010110895.2 Picea sitchensis | reverse complement strand
GGTAATAAATTTAAAAAAAGATTAATAAATTATATTGTTTAAATTAAAAAGGTTACGTATACGGAAGGGATAAGGGGCATTCATAAACGGATAGGGAATATTAATAAATTGGATAAGGGGCATTAACTATGTGGATAAAGTAATGAATGCAGAGATAAGAAAATAAATGAGGGAAGGGCGGTGAACGAGGGATATGAGGGAAGGAGGGATTACCATTCTACGGGGAGAAATTTTTGGAGGGTTCTCTTGGATTGTACGGGAGAGTTTGAGTACTGTAGTCGGGAAGGGTTAGTACAGGGGGCACCGGTTTGTTGGGGGTTTTGGGCATGGGGGACAGGATATCTGTATGGTATCCTGGAGCTAGGTAGTTGTCCTAGTTGGCAGGGTGGAAACTCGGTTTTGTTCATAGTTGGTCTGTGGCTTCAAGCCGGGCAAGGCAGCAGCAGGAAGGTCAACAAGGCAAGTGGAAAGTGGAGGGTTAGCATCAGACCAAGGTATTTTAAATTTCGTATTTGTTTATTCTGTTATGAATTTTATTATTCATTGATGAATTGATATGCGTATGTGCAGAATTTATAAGAAATTAATGAGTTTCATAAATCAAGTAGAAGTTACCATTTTGTTTGATTAATTATTTGATGTTAAATTAATATGGCCACTACAAAATTGTACTAGGACTAGACATGGGCAACAACGACCTATGAATGGGGCCATGAGAACCATACTTCAAGTTACAAATGAATTTTAAATGACCATTGTTATATCACTAATTCCATGTGTGATTCCATAAATCCCTAGGCATGGACCATAAATCCCTCTTTTTCGTTGATTTCTTAATCAACACCATAAAAATAGTCCCTTGCAGTACTAGATGAGGAACGTTGATGCAGGAGCATCTCAAGCGAGCCAGCGCGAAGACCACGGATAGTTGGAAGAGCACCCAGCATGAGTTTTGAAATTGTCTTAAAAGTATTAATGAATCCATTAAGAAGGAGTGCCTTTATATAATGTAAACAAACCTTGAGAAATTCGCTCTCGTCCTTTGTAGATAGAAGACCTTTATGGTAGTTAATGTAAAGTAGATAGAATTCAATTCTAGATTAGACAGTTTTAGAGAGCAAGAGGGAAATGCGATATAGACACCCTCATTATGTATTGTAACATAGGCAGCATTAGTGGATGAACAGCATAGAGGAGGAACAAAGAGCTATGTAGCAGACTCCATGTATAGAAGTTCTGAATTAAATACAAGAGAAGTTATGATTTAGACTCATGGTGTCCATATATTCTCTGTGTATGCATCTTTGAATGTTACGCTCATGAAAGTATTACTCTTTCTGTCATGCAATTTCTTCTATGCTATGTATGAATGATTTCTTGTTGAATGTTTGAAATCTAAGAGGAAAGGGTAATGGAATGAGTTTCAATTGTTTCTCTATCTGAGTGAGAGTTCCTACAAGGAGTTCAGTTGAATTGTCTGCAAGGAGTGTGTCGACAAGGTGTTTAGAGGTTTGTCTCTGAAAGCTCAGGAGAGATAGCTTTTGTTCTCACTTCCACATAAGTGCAGTTGGGCACAGGAGTCGTGCAAGGAGTGTGCAGGCCAAGTGAAGTCTCAGGGTTGCGAACCAGAGAGAAGAGTTTAGAGACTACTGCTACAGGAGTGCGTCGGTCGAAGGTTTCCAACACTTGGAAGTGGTTGAAAATATGTCGAAAGGGGCACGTGCAAGTGTTTTCTTGAAAGGTTTAGAGTTGGAGAAAGCTCAAAAGGAATTGGACCTTCAAAGGAGTTGAAGGAAGATTCGAGGCCAAGCACCTTGAAAGTTTGAAGAAAGGCATAGTGACAAGGGACCGCAGGAGGACGAGCTCTCAGAGGAAGAGACGGACAAGAGAAATTCTTCAGTGGAGAATCCGCGAGGTCTCGTGAGCCGTCATATCTCACAGAGGAGTAGGGGAATTATGATGAAAGCGTCGAAAGGTTCTAAGATCAGGAGGAGTAGGAACGTAGATCCAAGCCATAAAAGTGTCGTTGGATTTACACGTGGATACTTATATCGGGTTTTCGCAGGTGAAAGTCCCGTTAAACTTGCAACGGGAATCGCAATATTCTGAAATGCGACATCCCAAAAGCTAGGAGGATTTGTGTGGGCCACGAAGGAGTTAGCGAGTGGACAGGTGGTGCACTATTGACATGGAGTCAAACTTCGTTGACTGTTTCAGAGTTTCATGGAGTGAAGTTTCGAATCCATTTCCTTAGGATTTGTGATATTGTGAAATCCGAAGTCCCGACAGAATTAAAGAGGCGTTGAAAGGTCAACCTTGTGAGTGCCTCGGAATTTTAGAAAATCAGGTTTCGGGAATCGCGGGAACAAGTTGCTCGACACTGCGACCGTCGAAATCGTGATAAGGAAAATCCTGAAAAGGAAAGAGGAAGGGTCAGCGTTGAATGTCTTTCGGGTCTCAAAGATTTAGGAACAAGGTGCTTGAACACGGATTCGTGAAGGTGCGAAGTTCGACCTCCCGAGGTATAAAGGGGGAAAATTTCTCGAAGTTAGACTATGGGTGCAAATTTCCCAAGAGAGAAATAGAAGAGTATTTGCAAAAAAATTTGGGCCAGGGAAAAGGAAAGATCCTGTGCATGTGGACCTTTCGACCTACGAGTTGTGGAGGGGCTGCGTAGCCGTCAGTTTTGGTATCAGAGCCCAGAAAGGTTCCTTGCTTTCTGTAGCGGAGAAGAAAGAGAATTCACCATGCCGCCAATGAGAAGGGACAGGAAAACACCCTATCCACCATAGGAGAGGGAAATGCTGAGAAGAAGAGGTAGGCAGATGACAAATCCATCCATGGAGAGAGAGATGTGTGATCTATGAGCCAGACTCGAAGACATGGAGACATCACAAAGATGCACAGTCAGTGCTGGGGATCTTAGTGATTTCAAAACTGAAATTGAGGTTGAACATGAAGAAGAAGTTGCAGCCAAAGATGCAGCAAATGAACGTTTGATCAGAGCTATTGCAAGAATGGGTGCAAGAGCGAAGATGGAAATTCCAGTTTAAGAGGGAAATCTGGATGCAGAGGAGATTCTAGACTGGATTAGAGCTCTAGACACATTCTTTGACTATGAAGATGTTGAAGAGGACAAGAAATTCAAGCATGTTGTCACAAGATTGCAGGGACATGCAGCATTGTGGTGGGATGAACTACAAGCTGACAGACACTGCAAAGGTAAGCAGAAGATCAAGACCTAGGACAGAATGATCGTGAAGATGAAGGCAAAATTCATCCCCAAAGATTATCAAATTACTTTGTTTAGGAGGATGCAGAACCTGAGACAGAAGTTGATGACAGTAAAAGAATACACTGAGGAATTCTACAGGCTAAACATCAGGGCAGGTCATCAGGAAAGCGATGATGAAAAAGTTTCCAGATACATGAATGGCCTAAGATATGATATTCAGGATGAGATGAGCATGGTAACCATCCGAATGGTGGAAGATGCTTATCAGATGGCTCTGAAAGAAGAAAAGAAGCTGAGCCGAAAGAAGAGTCAGAGAGGCCGAGGCAGAAGTCAGCCCAGAGGCAAATCGGTTGCCCAGGATAAATATCAAAATCCCAAGGAGGACTGGAAGAAACCTCAGACTCGAACTAAGAGAGGTGGAAGTTCACAGCGAGGGAAACATACTTAGCAGAGAGGAGATTATGCTGATAACAATACTTTTCCTCATACTAGAGGTAGGGGAAGAGGAAGAGGTGAAGTAATAACATGCTTCACATGTGGAAAGAATGGGAACAAGTCCTACGATTTTCCATAAAAAAAGAAGGAGAGTGGAGAAGCTCACATCACTGAAGCACAGAGGCGGGATGTTGAGGCGGAAGACGTTGAAGGCAGAAGATCGTTGATGATGTGAAAATCTCTTTTGACACTAGAGAAGGAGGTGGAGAGTTCAGTCCAAAGAACCAGACTTTTCCAGACTGCTTGCAAGATTAAGGACATGGTATGTAAGGTCATTGTGGATAGTGGTAGCAAGGATAATCTTGTTTCTACAGAGATGGTAGAAAAGTTGGAGTTGGAGACGATTGATCATCCAAGCCCATAGAGAATTTCATTGCTACAAAAAGGACATCAGGTAATGGTAACTAAACAGTGTTTAGTTGAGTTTAAGATAGGAGGATATAATGATAAGATACTCTGTGATGTTATTCCTATGGATGTTTGTCATCTATTGTTGGGTAGACCATGGCAATATGACAGGAATTTGATTCATGATGGGAGAATGAACACATATACCCTAGAGAAGAATGGGATAACACACATGTTGCTTCCAATTAAGGATAAGGAGGTGAAAATGGAAGTAAGAAACACTGTTCTTCTCATGAGTGGGAAGGAATGTCTTACAGAGGTCAAGATGAAGGAGGATCCACAGTTCATTGTGGTCAGGAAACCAAAGATTTTTTTGACCAGCACAAGAGTGGATGATTTACCAGAAAAAATTCAGGAACTGTTGGAAGAGTTCGCTAACATAGTAGTGGACGAACTACCTCGTTCGTTGCCACCGATCAAAATTGTGAGTCATCATATTGACCTCATACCAAGAGCTAGTTTTCTAAACAAAGTCGCGTACATATTAACGCCACAAGAGAATGAAGAAGTCAAAATACAAGTCCAGGAGTTATTGGACAAAGGTTTGGTCAAAGAAATCTTGAGTCCATGTATTGTTCCAACAGTACTCAGTTCGAAGAAAGATGGAGGCTAGAGGATGTGTACTGACTCGAGGGAAATTAACAAGATAACCATTAGGTATAGGTTTCCATTGCCAAGGATGGATGATCTTATGGATTGCTTGAGTGGAGCAAAGTATTTTTCAAAGATTGATTTGAAAAGTGGTTATCATCAAATCCACATGAGAGAAGGTGATGAATGGAAGGTAGCATTCAAAACCAACCAAGGGTTGTATGAATGGCTTGTTATGTCATTTGTATTAACAAATGCGTCAAGTACCTTCATGAGGTTGATGAATGAAGTCCTGAGGGAGTTCATCAGAAAATTTATTATCGTATATTTAGATGATATACTAGTTTTCAGTAAAACAGTGGCAGAGCATCTTAAACATTTCTCTACAATGATGTAGAAACTACAGCAGGAGAAGCTGTTGATAAACACGAAGAAGTCCTCATTCATGAAGACAGAGCTCATTTACTTGGGATTTCTTATTTCGGCAAATGAGTTGAGGATGGATCCAGATAAGATGGAGGTAATCAAGAATTGGCCATCACCGAAGAATACCTTTGAGGTGAGAAGTTTTCACGGATTGGCTAGTTTCTACCAAAAGTTCATCAGGAATTTTAGTGGAATTAGCACAACAATGATGGACACGGTGAAGAAAATACATAATTCTTTTCACTAGACTGAAGAGGCTAAGAAAAGTTTCAATTTGTTGAAGAGGAAGATTACGGAACAACCAGTTTTGGTGTTGCCGGATTTCTAGAAGACATTTCAAGTGAAATGTGATGCAAGTGGATTCACAATCGGGGCAGTCTTGAGTCAGGAAGACAAGCCGATAGAATACTTCAGCGAGAAGCTGAATGAAGTGAAAGTGAAATACTCCACTTATGATAATGAGTTCTATGCTATTATACAGGCATTAAAAAAATGGAGGCATTACTTGATCCCAAAAGAATCTGTCTTATACAGTGACAATCATGCATTGCAGTTTGTGACTCAACAGGAAAGGTTGAATAATAGACATGTCAAATGGGTGGAATATATGCAAAATTTCACTTTTGTGATTAAAGATATTTCTGGTATTGCTAACAAAGTTGTTGATGCTTTGAGCAGGAAGTGTTTGCTATTGCAGGAGTTCAGAGTCAAAACGTTGGGTTTTGATGATCTCAGGGACATGTACGCAGATGATCAGGATTTTAAGGAGGCGTATGAAGCAACTGAGAATCCAATTCTCAGGGATAGAAGCTAGTGGATAGGATACATGATCTAGGAAGGATTAATGTTTAAGGGTAATCAGTTGTGTATTGTGAAATGCTCCATGAGGGAGAATCTGCTGAAGGAAAAACACAGTGGAGGATTAGCAAGGAACTGTGGTCATGACAAGGTGTTCGCAAAGTTGAATGAGTCATATTTCTGGCCAGGAATGAGAGCATATGTCAAGATATTCGTGGACAGATGCAGGATTTGCCAGCATTTGAAGGGAAGGAGACAAAATGCAGGGTTTTATCAACCATTGCCCATATCTGAAAGGCTGTGGGATGCAATTAGCATGGATTTCATATTGGGGTTGCCAAGGATGCAAAGAGGATTTGATTCAATCTTTGTGGTGGTGGATAGATTTTCCAATATGGAACACTTCATTCCATGTTAGAAAACCAGTGACGCAACTCACATTGTGAATCTGTTTTTCAAAGAAGTCATTCGACTTCATGGCTTACCAAGAAGTATAGTTTCGGATCGAGATACAAAGTTCATAGGGCACTTTTGGAGGACCTTATGGAAGAATCTTTGAATTAACTTGTCATTTAGTTCAGCTTATCATCCTCAGACGGATGGACAGACAGAAGTAGTGAACAAAACTCTAGGAGACTTGCTGAGAAGCTTGGTGACAGAACACCACAACCAGTGGGACAACATATTACCATAGGCAGAGTTTGCTTATAATGACTCAGTTAACAGGATCACAGGGTAGAGTCCATTTCAGGTTGTCTATGGCATGCGGCTGAGAGGAATTTCTGAATTAAGGGATTCATAACAGATTGCAACTAGGAGCGCTAGTGCAGAAGATTTCGCAGAGGCGATGAAGGAACTTCACAGACAGGTGAAGGAGCGATTGCAGAGTTTGAGCCAGGAATATAAGCCTAGAGTAGACCAACACAAGAAACAACTTCAATTTGAGGTTGGTGATTTGGTTCTGGCACATTTAAGGAAGGAAAGGTTCGCAAGAGGAACATATAATAAACTGAAGATGAAGAAAATCGAACCATGTAAGGTCTTAAAGAAGTTTGGGGCGAATGCTTACGAGATTGAATTACTTGATGGGATCGAAATTTCTCCGATATTCAATATCCAAGATTTGTACCCATATAAAGCTGAGGAAGTAGGGACAGGAGATGAGAAACCAATGATTCAGTGGACAAAGAAGATTCTAGTTGCAGATAAGTCGCAGATGGAGTGCATACTGGATAAAAGAGTAAGCAAGAAGACCAGGCAGAAATAATACTTTGAATATTTGGTCAAATGGAAGGGTCGTCCAATTGAAATGCCAGCTGGGAGAACGAAGCGGAGATCCAGAAGCATAGACATACTGTGCACGAACTCATGGACAGGATCCCATGAAAATTTTCAAGCCAGAGAGTTTGATGCAGGAGCATTTCAAGTGAGCCAGCGCGGAGACCACAGACAGCTGGAAGAGCGCCCAACACGAGTTTTGAAATTGTCTTAAAAGTATTAATGAAGCCATTAAGAAGGAGCACCTTTAAATAATGTAAACGGACCTTGAGCAATTTTCTCTTGTTCTTTGTAGATAGAAGACTTTTATGGTAGTTAATGTAAAGTAGATAGAATTCAATTCTAGATTAGACAGTTTTAGAGCGCAAGAGGGAAACGAGATATAGACACCCTCATTATGTATTGTAACATAGGAAACATTAGTGGATGAAGAGCATAGAGGAGGAATAGAGAGCTATGTAGTAGACTCCATGTACAGAAGTTCTGAATTAAATACAAGAGAATTTGTGATTCAGACTCATGGTGTCCATATATTCTTTGTGTATGCATCTTTGAATGTTACGCTCATGAATGTTTTACTCTTTCTGTCATGCAATTGCTTCTATGCTATGTATGAATGATTTCTTGTTGAATTTTTTAAATCTAAGAGGAAAGGGTAATGGAATGAGTTTCAATTGTTTCTTTATCTGAGTGAGAGTTCCTGCAAGGAGTGTAGTTGAATTGTCCGCAAGGAGTGCATCGACAAGGTGTTCAGAGGTTTGTCTCTGAAAGCTCAAGAGAGATAGCTTTTTTTCTCACTTCCACAGAAGTGCAGTTGGGCATAGGAGCCATGCAAGGAGTGCGCAGTCCGAGTGAAGTCTCAGGGTTGCGAACCAGAGCAAAGAGTTTAGAGACTGTTGTCGCAAGAGTGCGTCGGTCAAAGGTTTCCAACACTTGGAAGTGGTTGAAAATATGCAGAAAGGGGAGCGTGAAAGTGTTTTCCTGAAAGGTTCAGATTTGGAAGAAAGCTCAAAAGGAATTGGACCTTCGAAGGAGCTGAAGGAAGATTCGAGGCCAAGCACCTTGAAAGTTTGAAGAAAGGCGTAGTGATGAGGGACCGTAGGAGGACGAGCTCTCAAAGGAAGAGACGGATGGGCAGAATTCTCAGTGGAGAATCTACGAGGTCTCGTGAGCCGTCAGATCTCATGGAGGATCATGGGAATTACGATGAAATCACCAAAAAGTTCTAAGCTCAGGAGGATTAGGATCGTAGATCCAAGCCCTAAAAGGGCTGCTGGATTTACACGTGGATAATTATATCGGGTTTTTGCAGGTGAAATTCCCATTAACCTTGCAACGGGAATCGCGATATTTTGAAACGCGACATCCTGAAAGCTAAGAGGATTTGTGTGGGCCATAGAGGAGTCAGCGAGTGGACAGGTGGCGCACTGTTGACACAAAGTCGAACTCTGTTGACCATTTCAGAGTTTCATGGAGTGAAGTTCTGAATCATTTGCCTTAGGATTCACGATATTATGAAATCTGAAGTCTCGACATAATTAAAGAGGCGTTGAAAGGTCAACCTTGTGAGTGCCTCGGAATTTCAGAAAATTGGGTTTAGGGAATCATGGGAACAAGTTTCTCGACACCGCGACCGCCGAAATCGTGATAAGGAAAATATTGAAAAGGAAAGAGGAAGGGTCAGTGTTGACTGTCTTTCGGGTCTCAGAGATTTAAGAACAAGGTGCCTGAACAAGGATTCACGAAGGTGTGAAGTCTGACCTCCCGAGGTATAAAGGGGGGAAATTTCTCGAAGTTAGACTGTGGGTGCAGATTTCCCAAGAGGGAAATAGAAGAGTATTTGCAAAACTTTTCAGGCCAGGGAAAAGGAAAGATCCTATGCACATGGACCTTCCGACCTACGAGTTGTGGAGGGGCTGCGTAGTCGTTAGACGTGTGTACTGTCGAACTAATTTTGCAAGGAACAAGGAATTAAAAATTTTCTAGGAATAGACATGGGCAACCGTGACCTATGAATGGGGCGAACATTGAAAGTTTTTCAAACTGTTTTTGTATACACTAAAATTTGACATGGATAGACTATTCACATGCCTTAACGATATGGGAGGGTTTCTGGAATCAAATTTCACTCACACACCTACTTGTTTTCATCATCAATTCATCATGTAAACCATAAACCCTATATTTCTTTCAAAGTACACAAATTGGTTGACACAAGTTTTAAGTTTGCATCATCCTTTCTTCATTTTTCTTTCAGGTTCTCAATTGTATATACAATGTATGTGTGTCATAGTTATGATGAAAAATCCCTCTTTTTTCATTCATTGTTTAATAAACACTATTAAAATATGTCCTTGCAGTACTAAATGTGGGAAGGTGTGTACTGGAGAATGGATTTTAAAAGGAACAATGAAAAGACATTGTGCTAGGACTAGACATGGGCAACAATTACCTGTGAATGGGGCCAACATTGAAAATTTTTCAAATTGTTTTTGTATGCACTGAAATTTGACATGGATAGACTATTCACATAACTTAATGATATGGGAGGGTTTCTGGACTCAAATTTGACTCACACACCCACTTGTTTCCATCATTAAAAAATATAAAAAGCACCATTTATGAGCATTTTCAATGCAAATCCGTCAAAATTGCAGAAATTGGATTTAGAAATTTCAAAAACATCTCATACCAACGATGTAGGTATGTCATCCCGGGGATTTCATGAGACAAATAAATATCTGTTAGATTTCCTTCTAAAATTGTTCGATATGCCTCTCCTTTCTACGGGATTTTCGTCCAAATTTGAAACAGTATCTACATCGAAAATTGTTGGTTTTGCTTTGCGTGGAAACAATATGCCTCTCCTTTTTTCTATATTCAGCTACACTTATTTTGACTTGAATTTGCATTTTTGAATTTTTGTTATTCAAATATTTTATTCAAATTTTACAAGGAAATTGTTCTAGGACTAGACACGAGCAACAATGACCTGTGAATGGGGCCAACGTTGAATTTTTTTCAAACTATTTCTATATGCATTGAAATTTGACATGGATGGACTATTCGCGTGCCTTAACGATATGGGAGGGTTTATGGATTCAAATTTGACTCACACACCCACTTTCTTCCATCATCAATTCATCATGTAAACCATAAACCCTAATTTAGTGGAGTCATCGATTTGTCAAGTTTTAGTGTTCCCAATGAATGGATGTATTGTTGTTGACATGGAATGGGAAAACACATGTACCTTCTTAATTTTCTTCCTTCACTTGATGTGGGCCTGGTCATTCCTAGCCTTGAATTAAAATTTACCCCTAGTCTTAGTCATCACCCTTCATGACACTTGTCACCAAATGATTAGATCACAAGGTTGGAGGCATATGGGCATTGGGATCATATATATATGGGAAAAATCCAACTAGAAGAAGATGCTTCATTTTTTAAATCAATATTTAATTGGTTATAGATGTTTCATTTTTTAACTCGAATCTTCCCTTCTTCTTAATCTTAGGCTCTACTTTCCATTATCAAGCTACAATTAATTCCATTTATAATATTTAGAGGATAGAACCACACTCTCCTCATAATTTATAAGCTACCCTGCATAGGTCTCAATTTTATAAGGAGTCTTTGAGGAAAATAAAGCTCAAACACATCAGGCTAAGATTCAATCCTCCTCTCCCACTACATCCCACACCTCTAGGAAATTAGGATGAGGAAAAAGAGAAGGAATATTTGAAAGAAAATAGACAAAAATGTATAGTTATACCATGTCAAAGGTGTCATTACTCAATTTTTGTCCTATGACCTTAGGGATGCTTGCAAGGAACAAAAATAATGGGACAAAAAAAGAGGCAGAGTAAATGACATAATGCACATGAGACATTTTTTATTCTATAATATATATCTCTCTGCACCCCGGTCCTCTGTCTCTATGGCACAAAATTGGAAATTTGGGTAGGAAAACCAACATCGAGTGATTGCTTATCATTTATTTCAAAATCCTTATAACCATTAACTCATAGTTCTTACAATCCTTAAAACTCAACACTCTAACATATACCAACATATTTTTAATCCTTATAACCCCTTAAACTTTACCATATTACCCTTCATCAATAACCCAACTAAAATTGTAATCCAAATGGCACATAAAACATATGTCGAAACTCCCAAGAATGTATCAACCCTAATTCCTATGAACCTTAGTTGACTTGAATTTGTATTTTTGAATTTGTGTTATTCAAATCTTTTATTCAAATTTTACAAGGAAATTGTACTAGGACTAGACACAAGCAACAATGACCTGTGAATGGGGCCAACGTTGAAATTTTTTCAAATTGTTTCTGTATGCACTGAAATTTGACATGGATAGACTATTATCATGCCTTAACGATATGTATCAACCCTAAATTCCTATGACCCTTAGTTACCCCCTATGAATCCTAACCACAATCCTTTGTAAATCATAACCCATTTAACCATTTACACCAAAAATAATGATATAACACCTATCCATTAACCTTTATAATATTAGACAACTAACACCAATAAACATTATTATTCTAACCTCTAACCTTTATAATTTAAACACCTAAAATTTGTAATTCTAAGACCTAAAATTTGTAATTCTAACACCTAAACTCTAACAGACATACATCTCCTAACCCTTACTTTGAATAACACCTATAAATCCTAACTGTTATAACCCCTATGAATTTTCAAACTATAATAACCATTCTCCACAATGATTACCTCTAACCATATGACTCATATAACCCATATTATTGTAAACTTGTAGTCCATACAAACCCAAAAAACTAACTCCTTAAACTCCCAATTTCAAACATATATCAGTGCCTAACTCTTACAACTCTTAACTCCTAGCCCTTATCAACACTATGAGAAATGTGTCTATCACAGCCAACCCAAGCATGTTTCCTACCATCCCATCATGAAGTGGTAAGTTTTTAGTTACCCAAGAATCAATTGTTTGACCTATTATTAAAACTAGGCGATATAAGGTGGTGGGTGCAATAGTGAAGAGTTTGCTAAAGATAAATACACAATAAAATATTTCACAATATGATGTTAGGGAAGACCTTTTAGATATTTCCTTACCTCCAACTTTATAATTTTCTTAAAAAACATCATTTAATCACACTCTCTTTCGTGCATGGTTCAATGTTAAACCATTTATTACAATTGGATAACTTTTCCCCTTTTGTCGTAACAACTATGTAATTTCCCCCTCTAAAATTCTCATGTACTTGAAATCTCATGTACTTGAAACCAGCGCATATAAATGACAAGTGAATGGGGCCAGCTTTGAAATATTTTCAATTTGTGCTTGTATGCATTGAAATTTGACATGGTTAGACTAGACACATGCATTGATAGTATGGGAGGGTTTCTAGACTCAAACATGACTCACACATACAATTCGACAATCAAACAAGAAGCCTATAGAATAATTAATGTGAATGGGGACGACGAATGTTTGGCATGGATGTATTGGAATAAAATTACATAGCACACTGATGTTTAAATTGTTTCCCTGAACACTTCAAAATTATAAGGATGAATGACCCTTTATAACTACATGGGACCCTTTACAACTTCATGTGATAACACATCACATCATCCTTTTTTACCTACAATCCTACCTACTATTTTAGTTATAGTCTCCCCTTAGTGTTTATTCTCCTTAATTCTCCTATCAATCTCTACTTTGTGTGGTGTGGACCTTATATGTCCTATTTACTAAGCATGTTTCATTCTATCCTTTCCACTACCACAACATGGTTGTATTCAAAATTCATAATGATGAGTCCAACAATCCCTGAACAAGCTGGTTGACTCACCCTCTAGTCATTATCCACCACATTTACATCACTTCACATCTTCTCAAGATCCTTTCCAAATTATGAGCCCAACTTTGAGACCATCTCCAAAACTTTGTTTTTGAAGTCTTCCCTCTGCAGGGCTCAAGGGTCCATGAGCTCATGGAGAATTTCTTCCTTCCTCTATGGTGTCATTCCAACATTGAATTTTCCTATGTTAGTTGTTCATGTTTCTTTCCTTTTATATAAACTAGTAGCGCTTTGATTATCTCATGGAGTTTAGATATCCATTTTCCATTTTGGTGCATATGCATGAATCACTTCTCACCAATTATTTGGATCTTATCTTGTTCTTCAAGTTCTCAATCCACATAATGACTTAAGAAGTGGGTGATGGTAGATTATATAGAGTATGCATTGAGTAATGGATATTTAATTGTCACTAATTTGAAAAAGTGTTCATATCTTTCCATAAATTTCAAAAGAAACCATATCTTTCCCAAAATTTTGTAAAATTAATTGAATGGTGTGGAAATCAAAACAATTTTTGAGTGCATTTACTATTGGATTACCATCATTACTAGAAGGAACAATGTCATTAACTAAACCGAAATTATGGCATAATGTAACTTTCCAAACTGTCAAATTAATCCCTTTTACTTACTCCTTATCCCCTATTTCCATCATTTCAACTTTTATGACTTGATGTGATTATTAAGTGCATATGATTATCATTAAAGATGACCCACAACTATGGACATGACCTTTCATGGATACCACCATATCTCTATAGTGTGATGATGCAACTCAAATACATTATCTTGACACGACTTGACTATTTTGAATGAGAATTCCCCTATCCCCCTGACTATAAAGGTGGAGCTTAATTCCCATGAATATTGAAAGAAACTTACAAATTCAAACATTTTATTCTCGACTCAATTAACTCAATACTTCCTTAACCACAAGGTTAAGTTTTAATAAATTAATACAACTAGATTGACTATCCCCTTCATAGGATCTAGCCTTATTGAATCAACTATAAAAGCATAAACAATAATAATGTGTAGATCATTTTCAAGAGATTCCCAACTTAGTTTTGAGGAGGAGTGAAAGGTTTCAGGTGAGCACCATTCACCATCCCTTCTTAATTGTTCTATCAATATGAGCCAACTTTACTTCTATAGAATTCCATATGGTTATGAATAACAAAGGTTCTAGCCAATGCATTTACAACTTACTGGGTTAATTGAAGTGCCTACTATTGTATAGCAATACAAGCCACTTTTCCTCAATATCCTCCAATAATATCATTTTCTTCTTTCTTTTTTCTTTAGAACATTTAATAGTTGTTTTATTTTCCCTTTTCAAGTTATTTTGGAACTGAATAGGGGGAATTTTGGGAGAGAATAACTAAATGGTTGTCAACTTCCCTTTATGATCTCTAGAAAGGAGTCATCTTCCAACCAATATGGGTTTACATTGAAAGGGTTGGGGGGATTTTCCTAGAGGGATTTAGTTCCA
>SNQJ01S0226515.1:1303-12663 GCA_010110895.2 Picea sitchensis | reverse complement strand
GGCAACTCAAGCTCATATGCATTTTGTCCGAATTTCCTCAGGACTTTGCACAGCCCAATCTTCCTCATCTTGATTTTATTGTATGTTCCCCTCAGGAACCTTTCTTTCCTCAAATGCGCTAGAACCATGTCTCCAACTTCAAACTGAAGTTGTCTCTTATGCTGGTCGGCTCTGCGCTTATACTCCTGATTCGCCTTCATCAATTGCTGCTTCACCTCCGCATGAAGTTCTTGCATCGCCTCAGTGAACTCTTCAGCTCTCGCACTGCTAGTTTCAGCCTGTTCTGACTTCCTGAGCTCAGAAACTCCCCTCGGTTGTGTTCCATACAAAATTTGAAACGGACTCTTACCTGTACTCCGATTCACCGAATCATTGTATGCGAATTCTGCCTGTGGTAGGACCTGATCCCAACTGGTGTGATGCTCTGTCACCAGGCTTCTCAATAAGTCCCCCAGACTTCTATTGACCACCTCGGTCTGTCCATCTGTCTGCGGATGGTAAGCAGAACTGAATGCCAGGTCAGTCCCCAATTTCTTCCATAGCGTCCTCCAAAAATGACCTATGAATTTCGTATCCCGATCCGAGACTATGCTTCTCGGCAATCCATGCAACCTAACGATCTCTTTGAAAAAAAAATTGCGATGTGGGTCGCATCACTGGTCTTATGACATGGAATAAAATGTGCCATCTTCGAGAACCTATCCACCACCACAAAGATGGAATCAACTCCTCGTTGTGTTCTCGGTAAACCCAACACAAAGTCCATGCTAATGGCTTCCCATGGCCTCTCAGGTATGGGCAATGGTTGATAGAACCCTATGTTCTGCTTTCGGCCCTTCGCATGCTGACATATCCTGCACTTGTCAACAAACTTTTTCACATCTGCACGCATGCCTGGCCAAAAGTACGATTCGCTCATCTTGACGAATGTTTTGTCATGCCCGAAATGACCTGCTAAGCCTCCGCTGTGTTTCTCCTTCACCAAATTCTCCCTCATGGAGCAATCCGGTATACACAACTGATTTCCCTTGAACAACAATCCATCCTGGATCAGGTAGTCAATCCACGGACTCCGATCCCTGAGAACTGGGTTCTCGGTTGCTTCATATGCCTCTGCAAAGTCTGCATCACCTACATACATATCTTTCAGATTTTCAAAACCCAAGGTCTTGACTCTGAACTCCTGTAGCAATAAGCATTTTCTGCTCAAGGCATCGACAACTTTGTTAGCAGCTCCTGAGATGTGCTTGATCACAAAAGTAAAATTTTGCATGTACTCTACCCATTTCGCATGCTTCTGATTCAGCTTCTCCTGCTGACTTACAAACTGCAATGCATGATTATCACTGTACATCACAAATTCTTTGGGTATCAAGTAATGCCTCCACTTTTTCAATGCCTGTATGATGGCATAGAATATTTTATCATATGTGGAGTATTTTAGCTTCGCATCATCCAGCTTCTCGCTGTAATATGCTATAGGTTTGTCATCCTGACTCAAGACCCCTCCTACAACATACCCACTGGCATCACACTTCACTTGGAAGGTTTTCTGAAAATCAGGCAACACCAACACTAGTTGCTCTGTGATCTTTCGCTTCAACAGATTGAAGCTCCTTTCAGCCTCTGCTGTCCAGTGAAAAACTTTATGCCGCTTCTTGACCGTGTCCATCATTGCGGCGCTAATTCCACTAAAATTCCGAATGAATTTCCTGTAGAAGCTAGCGAGTCCATGAAAGCTCCTTACCTCAAAAACATTCCTCGGCGATGGCCATTTCTTGATTACTTCAACTTTCTCAGGATCCATCTTCAATTCATTTGCCAATATGACAAACCCCAGGTATATGAGCTCTGTCTGCATGAATGAACACTTCTTCAAATTGATCAGCAGCTTGCAGCCTTCTCATCACAATGGCCAAATGCCTCAAGTGTTCAGCCTTGGTCTTACTGAAAATTAAAATATCATCCAGGTATACAACCACAAATTTGCCAATGAATTCCCACAGGACTTCATTCATCAGCCTCATAAAAGTGCTTGGCGCATTTGTCAACCCAAAAGGCATGACCAACCATTCGTACAAACCCTCGTTTGTTTTGAATGTTGTCTTCCATTCATCTCCCTCTTTCATCCGAATCTGATGATATTCTCTCTTGAGGTCAATCTTTGAAAAATAATTTGCCCCACTTAGGCAATCCATCAAGTCGTCCATTTTCGACAGTGGAAATCTGTACCTGATGGTGATTTTGTTGATCACCCTGGAGTCTGTACACATCCTCCAGCCTCCATCCTTCTTCAGACTCAGTACCGTTGGAACGACACATGGAATAAGACTTTCCCTCACCATTCCTTTGTCCAGCAGATCATGTACCTGCCTTTTGACCTCCTCATTCTCCTGAGGTGTCAACCTATACGCTGCCTTATTTGGCAAGCTTGCTCCGGGTATGAGGTCAATGTGATGACTCACACTCCGCATCGGTGGAAATGAACGAGGTAGTTCATCCACGATGATATTAGCGAACTCTCCCAACAGTTCCTGAATCTCTTCTGGCAAATCGTCCACTCTTGTGCTTGTCAGGACAATTCTCGGCTTCCTGACAACAAAGAACTGTGGATCTTCATTCTTCTCTATCTCTGTGAGAAGCTCCTTGATGCAGGAGCATCCACATCTCGATCAAAGTGGGCCAGCATGGAGGAAAGAGAAGAACAGCTGGACAACGCCAGCATACACATTTTTGAAATACTTTGAAGATTTTTGTGCCGCCATTTGAATGAGAGCATTCATAGCGAAGCGCACTTGTATTGTATTAGTAGATAGGAAGGCATTTATTTGAATTAATGTTGTTAGATAGGAATTAACTGTAGATTAGACATTTTTTACTTTCAAGAGGGAAAACGGAATATAGGCACCCTCCTTTGTACATTGTATTCATGTTGGATTATCATTCATTCATACAGGAGCAAGAAGAGCAGAGCAGAGAACCTGTGAAGAATCCCCATGTACAGTTATTGAATTAATGGAAAAGCTTTGATTCAATCGCATGGCTGTGATTATTCTCTGCATGTTGTTAATATTATTCCTTTGCATATTTGCTTCTTGTTATGCTATTCTTTCATATGCTGTTTATGAGATTTTGTGGAAGAATTGAATTCTAGATGCCTGAGGGAATGAGTTTCAATTGTTTCTCTATCTGAGCCTGTAGATTCCTGCATAGAGTGCAGTTGAATTCCTCCGCATAGAGTGCGTCGAGGAGGCTCTACAGTTAAACTCTCATTCTTGTTCAACTCGGAGTTGATTTGTGTTATTCGAGCCGTGTAGGTGAAGTGCAGGTCGAATTGAATTCTCAGTAGAAAGTCTGAGAAGGAAGAGGTCGGAGTTACAGTGGTTGTGAGTGCCCAGAGCCCGGGAAGAATTCAACACTTTGTGGATTGTTGAAGGTGGAGCACAGATAGCGTGCATGAGTCTCTGAAGAGGTCAGTGACAAATTCAGCTCAGGAGGGATAGTTCCTTGTGCATATTGTAGGAACAGGCCTGGGAGAGATTTGAGCCAGGGGAAAAGCTCAAAAGCCAGAGGATTCTCCAGAGGAAGAGAATAGACGACTGGAAATATTTGTGAAGATTTGCGAAATCCCGTGGATCATTGGATCATGGTGGAGTCGCGAGGGAGTTAACTCGCAGGTGTGTGGAGGAGTGCGTTCGCTATCGCATATCGACAATTTGGGGTTGGCGAGTGCAGGAACTTCATGCACGTCGGAGTCGCGAGTCGCGATCCCCCGATTTAATCGGAGCCATCAATCTTCGGAGGGACAGGTGGCACGAGATCCCATGGAGTCGGGACTCAGCACTTCGGCATTTCGAAGTCAAAGGGAGCATGGAGGAACAGCGAAGTCCCGAGTTGCGAAGGGTCCCACGGAGTTCGGGTGGAGGCGACACGTGGCATCGTGCATCGGCGTTTGGGGTTTTGAAGGTGAGTGAATCGCCACCTTTTCCTCTGCCGATTTCCCGATAGGGAAATCTCCGATACATTGAAGTGTTGACTGTGGACCTCGGGTATCGGGTTTCGGAGCTTCGAAGCACACGAGGAGTGCACGCAAGTTTCACGAATCCACGAAACCCGATTTCCCGAATTGCGAGGGGGAGATCGTCGAGAAGTGTCCTGTGGGTGACAGAAGGTCCCGATACGGGATAGGGGGAGCAAAAATCTCTTTGAGCCGAGTTGAAGTGAAGGTCCTGGTGGAGTGCGGCTGTGCGTGGAGGCCAGTGGCAATCAAGTGGTATCAGAGCAGGAGTTGGAATTCTCTTTGTTCGAGTAGCAGAGAGAGGCAGATACATCATGCCGCCAAGACGAGAAAGGTAGTCACCTGATCATGAAGACAGGGACGTGCGAAGAAGTGGTAGGCCAGCGGGTAACCCAGAGATGGAGAAGAAAATACGAGATCTCAGGGCGAGACTCGAAGAGATGGAGACCACCCAAAGGCGTGGAGCTGGTACAACAGAGTTCAGCGATTCTGAGGTTGAAGAGGAAGCTGGACATGACCAAGAAGAAGTCACAGCAGAAGATGCCTCGACAGAGAGGTTGATAAGAGCCATTTTGAGGATGAGCTCGAAGACCAAGATGGACCTTCCCGTCTATGAGGGAAGTCTAAACGCAAAAGAGTTGCTGGATTGGATCCGAGCACTCGACACCTACTTCGATTATGAGGATATCGAAGAGGACAAAAAGGTGAGACATGATGTCACCAAGGTGAAGGGACATGCAGCCTTATGGTGGGATGAGCTGCAGGAAGATAGACGCAGCAAAGGCAAGCAGAAGATAAAAAGATGGGATCGGATGATCGCCAAGATGAAGGCGAAGTTCATTCCGAGGGACTATCAGATCACTCTGTTCAGGCGCATGCAGAACTTGAGACAAAAGATGATGTCGGTGAAGGAGTACACCAAGGAATTCTATAGGCTCAACATTCGAGCAGGTCATCGGGAAAGTGATGACGAAAAGGTGGCAAGATACCTGAATGGTCTCAGGTATGACATTCAGGACGAGCTGAGCATGGTTACCATCCACACAGTTGAGGATGCATACCAGATGGCTCTGAAAGCCAAAGAGAAGCTAAGCCGTAAACAAGGTCAGCGAGGGCGAGGCAGAAGCCAGCCTAGAGGTAAAGCTATTGCTCAAGAGAGAACACAAAAACCCAAGGAGGATTGGAAGAGGCCTCAGGGAAAAGCTGAAAGGGGTGGAACCTCACATCAGAGGCAGCAAAATGCTGAGCCGAGGAGGCAGCAAGAAGATCAGCAAGGAGGATATGCTGATGCGAATGCATTTCCTCGTAACCAAGGTCAAGGAAGAGGACGAGGAGGAATTATCACATGTTTCACATGTGGTAAGGACGGCCATAAAGCCGTTGACTATCTAGAGAGGAAGATGGACAGAGGAAATGCTCATGTCATTGAGGCGCAGAGGCATGACGTGGAAGATGAGGACACTGGAAACGGGAAGTCACTGACGGTGCACAAAGTTCTATTGAAGCCTGAGAAGGAGGTGGAGGACACAACGCAAAGATGCAGACTGTTCAGGACGACTTGCAAGACCAAGGGCTGGAAATGCAAGGTCATCGTTGACAGTGGGAGCACTGACAATCTCGTTTCAACCGAGATGGTGGAAAAGCTGGAGTTGGAGACGCACAGACACCCGAGCCCATATAAAGTGTCATGGCTACAAAAGGACACCAGGTATGTGTTACGAGACAATGCTTGGTTGAATTTAGAATGGGTGATTATAAGGATAAAATTCTGTGTGATGTCATTCCCATGGATGTCTGTCATGTATTATTGAGGAGACCATGGCAGTATGATAGAAATGTTGTTCATGATGGGAGGATGAACACCTATACCTTGGAGAAGGATGGGAAATCACACACATTGCTGCCGATAAAAGATAAGAAGGTGGAGTCAAAAGTTAGCAGCACGATACTTCTCATGAGTGGAAAAGAGCTTCTACAGAGATTGAGAAGGATGAGGATCCACAATTCTTTGTTGTCACGAAGCCGAGGATTGTTCTGACAAGCACAAGAGTGGACGACTTGCCAGAGGAGATTTAGCAACTGCTGGGAGATTTTGCTGACATTATCGTGGATGAACTACCTCGTTCGTTGCCACCGATGAGGAGTGTGAGTCACCACATTGACCTCATACCCGGAGCAAGTTTACCAAACAAGGCAGCATACAGGTTGACACCTCAGGAGAACGAGGAGGTCAAAAGGCAAGTGCAAGACTTGATGGATAAAGGACTGGTGAGGGAGAGTCTAATTCCATGTGTCGTTCCAACAGTACTGAGCCCAAAAAAGGACGGAGGCTGGAGGATGTGCACAGACTCCAGGGAAATAAATAAGATTACCATCAGGTACAGGTTTCCACTGCCAAGAATGGACGACTTGATGGATTGCCTGAGTGGGGCAAACTATTTTTCAAAGATTGATATCAAGAGCAGATATCATCAGATCTGGATGAGAGAGGGAGATGAATGGAAGACAACATTCAAGACAAACGAGGGTTTGTACGAATGGCTGGTCATGCCGTTTGGGTTGACAAACGCGCCAAGCACTTTTATGAGGCTGATGAATGAGGTCCTGTGGGAATTCATTGGCAAATTTGTGGTGGTATACCTGGATGATATTTTGATTTTTAGCAAGACCAAGGATGAACACTTGAGGCATTTAGCCATTCTAATGAGGAGGCTACGGCAGGAAAAGCTGCTGATAAATTTGAAGAAGTGCTCATTTATGCAGACAGAACTCATTTATTTGGGTTTTTTAATCTCGGAAAATGAATTAAAGATGGATCTTGAGAAGGTTGAAGTAATCAGGAATTGGCCATCACCGAGGAATGTTTTCGAAGTGAGGAGCTTCCATGGATTGGCAAGCTTCTACAGGAAATTCATTCGAAATTTCAGCGGAATTAGTGCAGCAATGATGGACACGGTCAAGAAGCGGCATAAGGTTTTTCATTGGACGGCCGAGGCTGAGAGAAGCTTCAATTTGTTGAAGCGGAAGATTACCGAGCAGCCAGTGTTAGTGCTTCCTGACTTTCAGAAGACCTTCCAGGTGAAATGTGACGCTAGTGGGTATGCTGTTGGAGGGGTCTTGAGTCAGGATGACAGACCTGTAGCATATTACAGTGAGAAGTTGGATGATGCGAAGCTAAAGTACTCCACGTATGATAAGGAGTTCTATGCCATCATACAGGCATTGAAGAAGTGGAGGCATTATCTCATACCCAAGGAATTTGTTTTGTATAGCGATAATCACGCATTGCAGTTTGTAAGTCAGCAGGAGAAGCTGAACCAAAAGCATGCGAAGTGGGTGGAATACATGCAGAATTTCACATTCATGATCAAGCACATTTCGGGAGCTGCTAATAAGGTGGCTGACGCCTTGAGCAGAAAGTGTTTATTGCTGCAGGAATTCAGGGTCAAGACTTTGGGTTTTGAAAACCTGAAGGATATGTATGCAGGTGATGCTGATTTCGGGGAAGCATATGAAGCAGTCGAGAATCTGGTGCTCAGGGATCGAAGCCCATGGCTGGAATATCTAATTCAGGATGGATTGTTGTTTAAAGGCAATCAACTGTGCATTCCAGATTGCTCTATGAGAGAGAATTTGGTACAAGAAAAGAACAGTGGAGGCTTAGCAGGTCATTTCGGGCATGACAAAACTTTCCCCAAGTTGAGCGAATCTTATTTCTGGCCAGGCATGCGCACTGATGTGAAAAGGTTTGTTGACAAGTGTCGGATATGTCAACACGCAAAGGGACGAAAGTAGAACACAGGGTTCTATCAGCCACTGCCCATACCCGAGAGGCCATGGGAAGCCATTAGTATGGAGTTTGTCTTGGGATTGCCGAGAACACATCGTGGAGTTGATTCCATCTTTGTGGTGGTGGACAGGTTCTCAAAGATGGCACATTTCATACCATGTCATAAGACAAGCGATGCGACACACATCGCAAACTTGTTTTTCAAAGAGATCGTGCGATTGCATGGGCTGCCGAGGAGCATAGTCTCGGATCGGGATACAAAGTTCATAGGTCATTTTTGGAGGACGCTATGGAAGAAGCTGGGGACTGATCTGGCATTCAGCTCAGCATACCATCCGTAGACAGATGGACAGACTGAGGTGGTCAATAGGAGCCTCGGGGATTTATTGAGAAGCCTGGTGACGGAGCATCACACCAGTTGGGATCAGATCCTACCGCAGGTAGAGTTTGCGTACAACGATTCTGTGAACCGGAGTACAGGTAAGAGTCCGTTCCAAATTTTGTATGGAACACAACTGAGAGGAGTTTCTAAGCTCAGGGAGCCAGAACAGGCTGAGACTAGCAGCGCGAGGGCTGAAGAGTTCGCTGAGGCGATGAAAGAACTTCACATGGAGGTGAAGCAACGACTACAGAAGTCGAACCAAGAATACAAGCGCAGAGCCGATCAGAGGAAAAGACAACTTCAGTTTGAAGTTGGAGACATGGTTCTGGCGCACTTGAGGAAAGAAAGGTTCCCAAGGGGAACATACAATAAGCTCAAGATGAAAAAGATTGGGCCGTGTAGAGTCCTGAGAAAGTTTGGAGAGAATGCATATGAGCTTGAGTTGCCAGAGGGCATCGGGATATCTCCGATTTTCAATATTTCGGATTTATACCCTTACCGAGTTGAAAAAGCAAACACTGGAACTGAGGAACCAGTGGTCCAGTGGCAGAAGCAATTGCCAGTTGCACAGAAACCTCAGATGGAGTGCATACTGGATAAGAGAGCAGGCAAGAAGACCAGGAGGAATAAGTACTTTGAATACCTGGTGAAGTGGAAGAACCACCCAGTGGAGGATGCAAGCTGGGAAACAGAGGCAGAAATACAAAAACATGGGCACACTGTGCAGGAGCTCATGGACAGGAGCCCATGAATTCTTTTGAGCCGAGGAGTATGATGCAGGAGCATCCACATCTCGATCAAAGCGGGCCAGCGTGGAGGAAAGAGAAGAACAGCTGGACAGCGCCAGCATACACATTTTTGAAATACTTTGAAGATTTTTGCGCCGCCATTTGAATGAGAGCATTCATAGCGAAGCGCACTTGTATTGTATTAGTAGATAGGAAGGCATTTATTTGAATTAATGTTGTTAGATAGGAATTAACTGTAGATTAGACAGTTTTTACTTTCAAGAGGGAAAACGGAATATAGGCACCCTCCTTTGTACATTGTATTCATGCTGGATTATCATTCATTCATACAGGAGCAAGAAGAGCAGAGCAGAGAACCTGTGAAGAATCCCCATGTACAGTTATTGAATTAATGGAAAAGCTTTGATTCAATCGCATGGCTGTGATTATTCTCTGCATGTTGTTGATATTATGCCTTTGCATATTTGCTTCTTGTTATGCTATTCTTTCATATGTTGTTTATGTGATTTTGTGGAAGAATTGAATTCTAGATGCCTGAGGGAATGAGTTTCAATTGTTTCTCTGTCTGAGCCTGGAGATTCCTGCATAGAGTGCAGTTAAATTCCTCTGCATAGAGTGCATCGAGGAGGCTCTACAGTTAAACTCTCATTCTTGTTCAACTCAGAGTTGATTTGTGTTATTCGAGCCGTGCAGGTGAAGTGCAGGTCGAATTGAATTCTCAATAGCAAGTCTAAGAAGGAAGAGGTCAGAGTTACAGTGGCTATGAGTGCCCAGAGTCCGGGAAGAATTCAACACTTTGTGGATTGTTGAAGGTGGAGCACAGATAGCGTGCGTGAGTCTCTGAAGAGGTCAGTGACAAATTCAGATCAGGAGGGATAGTTCCTTGTGCATATTGTAGGAACAGGCCTGGGAGAGATTTGAGCCTGGGGAAAAGCTTGAAAGCCAGAGGATTCTCCAGAGGAAGAGAATAGACGACTGGAAATATTTGTGAATATTTGCGAAATCCCGCGGATCGTTGGATCACGGCGGAGTCGCGAGGGAGTTAACTCACAGGTGTGCGGAGGAGTGCGTTCGCTATCGCATATCGGCAATTAGGGGTTGGCGAGTGCAGGAACTTCATGCACGTCGGAGTCGTGAGTCGCGATCCCCCGATTTAATCGGAGCCATCAATCTTCGGAGGGACAGGTGGCACGAGATCCCGTGGAGTCGGGACTCGGCACTTTGGAATTTCGAAGTCGAAGGGAGCACGGAGGAACAACGAAGTCCCGAGTTGCGAAGGGTCCCATGGAGTTTGGGTGGAGGCGACACATGGCATCATGCATCGACGTTCGGGGTTTTGAAGGTGAGTGAATCGCCACCTTTTCCTCTGCCGATTTCCTGATAGGGAAATCTCCGATACATTGAAGTGTTGACCGTGGACCTCGGGTATCGGGGTTTGGAGTTTCAAAGCGCATGAGGAGTGCACGCAAGTTTCATGAATCCGCGAAACCTGATTTCCCAAATCGCGAGGGGGAGATCGCTGAGAAGTGTCCTGTGGGTGACAGAAGGTCCCGATACGGGATAGGGGG
Organism: Picea sitchensis; assembly: GCA_010110895.2. NCBI lineage: Eukaryota > Viridiplantae > Streptophyta > Pinopsida > Pinales > Pinaceae > Picea > Picea sitchensis. Next base: position 2,156 of record SNQJ01S0226515.1, on the reverse strand, counting down.
AGAAAAAATATCTTCGGGCCGAGTTGAAGTGAAGGTCCTGGTGGAGTGCGGCTGTGAGTGGAGGCCAGTGGCAATCACTCCTTCCCACTCATGAGAAGTATCGTGCTGCTCACTTCCGGCTTCACCTCCTTATCTTTTATCGGCAGCAGTGTGTGTGTTTTCTCATCCTTCTCCAAGGTATATGTGTTCATCCTCCCGTCATGAACAACATTTCGGTCATACTGCCATGGTCTTCCCAATAATACATGACAGACATCCATGGGTATGACATCACACAGAATTTTATCTTTATATTCACCCATTTTAAATTCAACCAAGCATTGTCTCGTAACACATACCTGGTGTCCTTTCTGCAGCCATGACACTTTGTACGGGCTCGGGTGCTTAGTTGTCTCCAGCGCCAATTTCTCAACCATGTCGTTTGAAACGAGGTTGTCTGTGCTTCCGCTGTCCACTATGACCTTGCATTTCCAGCCCTTGGTCTTGCATGTGGTCCTGAACAGTCGACATCTTTGCGCTGTGTCCTCCACCTCTTTCTCAGGCTTCAAGAGAACTTTGTGCACTGTCAGCGACTTTCCACTTCCAGTGTCTTCATCCTCCACATCACGCCTCTGCACCTCAGTGACGTGAGCTTTTCCTCTGTCCATCTTCCTGTCTGGACAATCCATGGCTTTGTGTCCGTCTTTTCCACATGTGAAACATGTGATCACTCCTCCCCACCCTCTGCCTCAGCCTCGGGTACGAGGGAATGTGTTCACGCCAGCATATCCTCCTTACTGATCATCTTGCTTCCTCCTCGGCTCAGCATATTGCTGCTTTTGCTGTGAGGTTCCTCCTCTTTCAAATTTTCCCT
>SNQJ01S0226514.1:357-14605 GCA_010110895.2 Picea sitchensis | reverse complement strand
TCTCTGTCTTCCTTCTCTTCTGCAAATTCCTGTACTTTGAGCTTTCCCTTTGCTGTGCGCGTTTTCTTTAACGCTGTTCCTCCTGAGCTTTCACGTCTGAATCCCCACGGGGTATTATCCTTCTTATCCTGTTGTCTCTACTGTTTCCATTAATGACAACAACCATCACTGCTTTCTATCCACTGAATTTGCCAACACAAACATTAAGTTAGACACCAAGGATGGCGAATTTAGGGTTTATGTAGTTTTTTTCACTTAAACTTTTTAATTCTCACATGTCAATTAGCTAGGTAACACCACTTTAAGTTGTTGGCTAGGAAAATGGGGGTTTTTTAAGTGAAAAATTACTTTTACAACTTAGGAAAAAAGTTAGGAAACCTTTCCCACCCTCTCTCAAACCTTTTTGCTCATTTTACAATTTTTGGCTTTTTTAATTTAACCAATTATTTGTTGATTTTTTATTGACTTGGACTCCTCATGGACAAACACCTAGCAAAACTTGTCCAATTGAGCTGAAACTTGGTCCAAAGGTGTAGGGGGTCTCATTCAATTTCTTTTGAGCATAAATACCCCTACCAAAAGCACAAGGACCTAGTTTTTACATTTTTTATCAAAAAATAATTAAAATTACCCATACTTAGTCAATTTTAATAAATTAATAAAAACCTATCTAGACTCGACTGAATTCCAAAAACTTTAGAAGATGTTTTACATCGTCATTTACAACATTCCTAGACACTAGCTACCAAAGGGCTAGACCATTAGAATGCCTTTCACCACTTTGGAGGAATTATTTGTGGGAGTGAAAAATTCAAGGGAAATTAATAAGGCTGGTTAAGCCAAATTAATAACCCAAGGAAAAAAAACACTTAGTGAAAGAGACTCCTTTAATGATGAATTCCTAAGGCAACTGACCTAACTATGATCCATCCAGACCCATTACATTATTATCCCACACAGGGGAGCGAAAATTCCATTACAAAAAGAAGTGTTGAAGGCCATAACTGCCTTGTAGAAGCAAAAAGTATCTGACTTGGTAGCACCTGATGGTGCATATCTTCATGGTACATGGAGTTGACCCCCTAGTTGAACATGTGGTCAACATCTGGTTCCACATGGGGACGTATGTTTGATCTTCACTTTGGGAATGAGAGCATACGAGAATCCAACATCTACAAAACAGAGTGCTCATCAATACCCAACATAAATATACATATATATAACAAATAAAATGTTATAAACAATAATGAAATAAAGAAGTAACCATTGTACAACAACTAAAATTACAAAATGAAACTATGATACAAATAAAACATCTAAGTACATAATAACATAATGAATGAAATAATACAAAACTGAAATACAAGGAGAAGAGTTAGATATACGTTATAAAGGGTGTCTCTTTGGACACCAAGTTGCCCATCATGTGAAGAAAAGTTTGAGTTGTTGCCCATTCCTCAGAATGTTAATGAGCTCACCATCCAAATGGTTGATATGGAAAGAATTAGGCCCTGCTATTTCTCAGATCACATATGGACCCAACCACAAACTGTCAAACTTGCCATGTTTTCCTGGTTTCTCTCTGCCTTTATCTTATAACAAAATTGTATGCCCAACAATGAAGTCCCTCTTCCTAGCCGACTTATCAAAATATTTCTTAACTTTACTCTGATTTCTGCAATTCTGATCAAAAGCTCTTCTTTTGTTTTCATCTAACTCAATAATTTGATTGACCCTGTTTTGAACTGCATCCTATTCTGTAGAAAAATCCTCAACTAACTCATAAGTAGGAAGTTTAAGGTGCACTGACAACCTAACCTCCAAACCATACACTAACTCAAAATGACTTTTCTCTGTCGCTACTTTCTTAGTAATTCTGTCAGCCCATAATGCATGCTTAATCTTACTATCCCAAGATCTTTTGTTTTCTCCAACTATTTTCTTAACTATGGTCATTGATTTTTTTATTACTTGACTCTGCTTGACCATTTCCTTGGGGATAATAATATGATGCATGTGACAATATAACACCATACTTAAAACAAATTGAAGACATTTATGCTGAACAAAAATCCTTAGCATTATCTGTCATTATTTTTGAAGGCACCCTGAATCTAGTAATAATTCTATCTTCAAGGAAATCCATCACAATATTTTCAGTTGCTGATTTTGTGGGAATGGCTTCAACCCACTTGGTAAAGTAATCTGTAGCTGTAATAACCCATGAATACCCATTACTTGAATTATCTTTGAACTTTCGAATGAAGTCCAAACCCCACTGCTGAAAAGGTGCTTCAACCACAACTGGTTGCAAGGGGAGAGTTGCTAAATTTTGTTTTCCTATGAAAAGCTGACAAGGTTCACACTTTCTAACAAACAGATGCACATGTGAAAAGATTGTAGGCCAATAATATCCCGCTCTAAGGATTTTGTGTGTAGTAGTTTTAGCTGCAAAGTGTCCACCACAAAATCCACCATGGAATTCATCCACTAGTTTCTTTGATTCAACATCATCCAGACATCTAAGGATAACTCCATCAGGAGTTTTCCATCCCAATCCATCTCTAGTGAGGACATACTTAGAATATTTCAACCTCAAATCCCTTTTCTTATGACCCACTAGATGAATTGGACAAGTAATATTCTTAAGATAGAAGATAATATCTGCATACCACTCTATTTGTTCAAGATTTAATAAATTAGGGGGGAAATCTTGATTATTGTTATGGAAAATTGTACCCAAGGCCCTTTCATTCCCTTCAGTTAACATTTTGGCTAAACCTTGACCCTTAACTGATTTGGTGGGTTTGATCTCCAAATCATACTCTTGGATTTTAGCAATCCATCTACCCCTTGAGCCTAATCCCTCTGATTGAGATAAGACATCCTTAATTGTTGAATTAGGCACTTAACCGATTACCTTGGAATATCCAATGAAGACTCTAAAGTGTTTAAGTGACTTCACCAAGGCATATGCTTGTTTCTCAAACATAAGCTGGTTTAATTCTGTATTCTGCAAGGCCCTACTCATATATGCAATGGGTTGATCATGGCTTTGATCATTTTTATGAAGCAATATACCAACAATAGTATCTTCAGAAGCACAAGAGAAAATCTGAAAGTCCTTAGTATAATCTGGGCTAATAAGGACGAGAGCTTCATATATGATAGTTTTAATATTCTGAAATGATCTCTTACTTTCATCATTCCATTCAAACTTAACATCCTTCTTAAGCAACTTATATATAGGTTTCACAATTTCAGCATAATTATGAATGAACCTATGAACAAAATTGGTTTGGCCTAAGAAGGATTGGAGAGATTTCTTTGAAATAGGCAAGGGTACCTTTCCAATTGCTTCAACTCTCTCCGGGTCTAACTTGACCCCATATTTTGAAATAATATGGCCCAAGATTTTACCTTCTGTCACGCCAAAGACTGACTTAGCAGGATTTAAGGAAATTCCAAACTCTCTACACCTTTCAAAAACCCGTTTAAGATGACCAATGTGAATTTTACTATCCTTAGAAAAAACTGTCAAGTCATCTTGATATATTTCTATTAATTTTCCAATTAACCCTCTAAAGGAATAATCCATAGCTCTTTGAAAAGTAGCTCCAACATTTGACAAACCAAATGGCATTCTTAAATATTGAAAGGCAACCCATGGAGTAGTAAAAGTAGTCTTATGCCTATCTTCCTCTTTAAGTATGATCTAATTATATCTTGAAAAACCATCAAGCATGGAAATCATTCCTAATCATGTTACCCTTTGTAGCAAAGTTTCCATATTGGGAAGGGGATACTTGTCCCTTGTGCATGCAATATTTAAGTTTCTGAATCAATACATAGCCTTATTTTTCCATTCTTCTTCCTAACAACAACCAAATTTGAACACCATGAAGAATGTCTAGTTTGTGCGATGATTCCTGCTTCTAACATTTTCTGTAACTCCTGTTGGACCAAAGGAGCTAACTTGGGGTTAATCTGCCTCAATTTATGTCTAAAGGGCTTAGTATCTTCCTTCAAAGGAATCACATATTGAATCACATCCTCCCTATAGACCTTGAGTTCATCATAAGTGAAAGCCAAAACTTCCCTATATTCCTTTAATAACTTGACAATTTCATTTCTTTCTTCAATAGGGGTAGTTTTGCCTACTTTCACCATCGTAGGCTCTTTGTCACTTCCCATGTTGACCTCCAAGTGGTCACATGGTTTTTCATTAGACTCTTCTTTATGTTTGTGGCCATCTTGTCTATCAAAAATATTCTCTTGGGCAATAAGGCGCCTAGGAACTGAATTAGCCTTATTGTCATCTTCAATATAGTTACAACCCTCCTCTTTTTCATTGGCATTAGAATCATAAAACTCATGTATTTGATTCAAGAATCTAATAACCTATTTATCATCATCAAAAGTTTGCCAATGATCTATATTATCCGAAACTGAGGGTCTAAAGATTACTTCGACATAAATATTTTCTTTAATCAACTCATTGGAAAGTTGAAGTGTGGAAGCAACCACTGCAAGTTCATCAGCCTTATAATTATGTTCCCTAGGAATAACAATAAGATTCAAAGCATCAATATCACCAATGGAGTCCTATTTTGCATTCCTATATTTCTTTAACCTTTCTGACTTGCAAGCAAACTTATTCTTAAGTTGTTGAATGATTGAATTTGAGTCCCCTTGATATTCAAACATTTGACACCCATATCTTTGCAAACATCCAAACCAAGCAGCAAGGCGTCAAAGTGAGCTACATTATTAGTTGCATCAAACTCCAATCTATAAGCAAATTTAAATTCTTGACCATTTGGAGCTTGAATGACTATTCCAACACCTTTTCCTGATCTAGAAAAAGCACCATCAAAATTCATGTACCAAACTTTATGAACTCTATCATCTTTAATTTCTTCCTCTAAAGGCACAATAGAGTTAGATAAAATAACATAATTACCAAGATCATCCTCTCTATACTTTAACTCATTCTTAGGATTCTTTGGGTCTTCAACATGATACCTCCTTTCCAACTCTCTATTCAACTTAAAAGTATTTCTATCTGGGGTAGGGATGGTAGCATAAGTTAGATCCATTTGTAAATTACCCCCCAGATTTGTAGCTGCTTTTCTAGAAAGAAACATTCCCCAAGCATCAATTACATCAATCACAACAATATCCATTTCAAACATGATGTCTGGAAAAACTGCTAAGTGTACTTGTAAACCTTTGATTAATCCATGCACTTTAATCATTTTACTGTCCATGGCTCAAATGTTATGGTAATGTCTAGATATCCTTAAGTTTAATTTCTCCATTACCTTCTTAGTCATAACATTTGAAATAGCCCCTGAGTCTAGCATGCAATTATGTAGCACTTTGTTGTTCACAAGTAAAGAAAGAAAGAAAGACTGATTCTTTTCATTCCCCCTATCCCAACTCTGCAAAATAACTTGTGCATCTTGGTAGGCTACTGCTGATTTCCTATCAACAATACTTTGAGAAGGATCTTCTATGGCTTTAAGTAAATTTTCCCTTTGAGAAGGGATCTTCATGATTTCCGAAACTGGAACCATTTTTTTTGCATTACTTAACCAACCACCCAAGTCAATATTTAAATCTGAGTCAACATGCACACTTGACTTAGGAGGAGTTGGAGCTACCTTGGGAATATTAGCTTGACTTTTATCTTGATTTCTATTTCCATTCCTTTGGTCGGTAATGCCTCTATACTTAGCCATTTCTGAAACTTGTTGGGGTGTGGGCTTAGGCCCAAACTTTTATGTTGCCTTATCAACAACATTATTCATGTAGCTTGCACTACTTCCTTGTTCATCAAATTCCATCCAATCATACATTCCAATATTGTACTTCCTACCACACATGTTAATTTGTTCATTTCCTTGATTTCCATAATCATCATCATAACAACCCTCAAGAAAATTTGGACAAGTTATTTCCTGATGAAATTCACCACAAGACTTATAATAAGGTATAGCTTGATGATCTACCAATTTGGTGGACTCAAAAGGATTATGTGGCCTTTGATCATGTGGAGGAGTTCTCTTTGGCCATTTGTCATTTGGCTTATGATGAGGTCTATTATTTTGAGATCTCTTCATAGTGATTAAGTTATTTTGCAAAACATTTATCTTTTTGGCATGGTTAATTTCCATTTGCTTAATTAGTTGGGTCAATTCTTTAATTCCATCACTAGAAGACTCTTCACCCTCTACTTTATTCTTCTTCTCTTCATTACTCTTTGAAGAAAAACCTCTAGTAAAACCAGGAATGTTGGACTTCCTAGCATCTTGCATATTCTTATCAATCCTCATAGCTAAAGTTTGTGCTTGCTTAAGATTCTGAGGATCCTTATCCCTTAGTGCATATCTCATCTCCCCCTCAAATGATTCCATATAATATATCAAGATGACAACATTTGAATGCATTATTGTATTAGGAAGACTTTTGACCAAGTCATTAAACTTCTTGTTAAATTCTTCCATTACCTCATTTTCCTTTTTATGAATTGAAGTAAGGGCAGCTAGAAGGAATCTGTTTTCTTTTTGGTCACCCCATCTTTCCTTGAACTCTGACACTATTTCATCTAGGGTGCTAAATTTATTAGGGTCAAATTCTGAAAACCATTCTGCAACATGTTCTTCTAAAGAATATACAAATAAAATCATTTTAACATCCTCTTCATCATGACCCATACAATACTTCAAAACACATAGATCAAAGTTGAGGATGTGTGAATGTGCACTGATAGCATTGTTCCCTTGAAAGCAAGGAAGCTTCTCAATAGATTTATCTGGAATTGCATGAGGAGCCCCTTGGATAGCTGTAAAATTCAAAGGTCTCAAAAAGGCACTCATGACTACATTAGGATTATTAGTGGGAATATTAACAGTTGATTGATTATTATTAGTTTGGAACAAGTATTGGATATTAGTGAGTGCTTCTTCTCCAACACTTTCAAGTAGCCTTCTAGGGGCAAGGCGATTTAACCTCCTCCTATAAACCTTTTCAGGTTCAGGAAAAGAATAAATCATTCCTTGTGAAGTGCTCCTAGTAGTATACTTGACATACTTGTTCAATGGAGTCGCCACTTGAAGAGAAAGAAAACAAAAACAACCAATCCAAGTTAAAAAAATTTAGGGACTAAAGCTTATTACTTAGTTCTTAAAAAATAAATTAGTTAAGTCGTTTAGACCAAGGATAAAAGACTTATTCCCAACAACGGTGCCAAAGATGTTGCCATCCTTATACACACTTGCAAATGTGGGCTAAGTCCAACCCACTTAGTGTGTCCTTGGAGACACAATGTCTAGGTTCAAATCCCACTGCCACCTCGACTTGAACCTTTTCTGTCTAGGCTTACTCCTAGGGAAGCCAAGGGGGGTAGACCCTAGTTACTATATGAAGTTAAAAGTTAATTTTTAGGAGTACATTTTAGTTTATTAACGGTTTGGGGGATCTAGCCTATATGCAAAAGCAACAATGCAAAGTGCAATATTAGATATGCAAAATAAGTCCTTTCCCTAAGTCCACTAAGACTAGTGCCTAAGATTGGGCAAAGGCTCAACTAAGTTTAAGGGATTTTTTTTTTTAAAAGATTACAATAAAGATTACAAAAGTAAACTAGATACAAGAGTTACAAAAGAAAGCTAGATACAAAAAAATGAAAGAAATAACTATTTACAAAGTTACAATGAAACTAAGTGATACAACAAAGAAGAAACAAGGTATACAAATTATACAAGCAAAGCAACTAACCAAACAACTAACTTGTAAATGACTTGAATGTGCAGATAAAGGAGATATTGCTCAAGAGAAGATACAACCACAACACATAAGCCAACTATCCCAAACAAGAGTGCTTCCAAGGGATGCACAACTCAAGAGGAAGCCTTCAATGGCATACACAACCACAAGCTCCAAACAATGAAGAAGCCTCCAAAGGATGCACAACTTCAAGGATGGAGATCAATCACATCAAAAGATAACTTAAAATCAAAATTAAAGCATGGCAGAAAGCCTCCAAGGGCTAGAGCGCAACTTTTAAACTACTTAGTCTAATCCACAATGTTTGAAGTAAATTACAATAAAGATGAAAACTTCAAGTGCTTGCAAGAGTGTACTAAAGCATTAACCACATAATATGTATCCAACAAGATTGCCCAAGGTTGAGTGAATTGATTTTAGGATTATTAAGTTATTAAATTAGAAGTGAATCCCAGACTAAGTGACAACCCAAGAACTCCCTGGGCATGTACCAAAAGAGTTGCTTGGTGCTCAATAAGTGAGGAAAACAAGGCTACACCCTAGTTCCATAGGTCAATCCAGAAAAATAAGTACTCCACAGGGAGGATGCCAAGCACCGTGAAATCGTCCTCGATCTAGCACCTCCCGCTTCTTCCTTAATTTCCCTTTTTGATGGAAAAGTTTGGACAGTAAGTGGTGACCTGTTAAACTAGTTGATTTTAGGCCCTATGAGACTAAGGTAAATTGAGTTAAGTTAGTTTAAGTTAGATTAGATTAGTGAAGGTGTTGCAAATGTAGTGCTTGTAAGAGAGTGTGCTTGCAAAGTAAAAGTACTTGAAAAACAAACTTGAAATGTAAAGTACTTAAAGGAATTGCAAAAAACTTAAATGCTTGAAATAAACCACAAGATTATACAATGCTCATAAGATTACAAAACATAAAAAATAAAAGTACTTAAATAAATAAACTTGAAAGAGCATGAAGTACTTGAAAGAAATTTGCAAGAAGTAAAAGTACTTGAATGCAAATAACTTGAAATAACAAAGTGCTTGAAAAGTAAATGACTTGCAATGAAAGTAAAGTAGATGAAAGAATTAAATGATTATGCCTCCATGGGCCTAAACTAACACAAAATTATTACTTCTTAGATTTAGATTTATTTTAGACCATTAAGCATGTGAAGAAGCAAAAACCATGAACTAATCTAGCCTTACGATTTTGGGGGTTGGCATAGCCAAGCACACTCCAAGGTGTAGGAAAACAAGATAAAAAAAAATGCTTGAAATGAAACTAAACAAAACAACTTCAACAAGTGCAGAAGGTGGAGAACAAAACCTTCTGTTTTTGTACACAAGTGGGTGCAAAGAACTTGAAAAGAAAAACTTGAAAGTAAATCCTAGCCTCTCAACCTTGTCCTAATGACAACCGAGACAAACAAATAAAAAACAACTTGCTTAAAATAATCACTAATTCCTAGCCTTACGATTTTGGGGGTTGGCTTAGGCAAACACTCATCAAGATGTAGGCAAACAATAAAATAAAAATGCAGAAAATTAAATACAAGAGAATTGCAAGCCCTTTGGGACTCCCTTAGGCTTGCTTACAATGATTAGAATGAAGAAGAAAAAGGGGTATTATGTTACCCAATTTTGGGAGGTTTTACTTGAGCTTTGTATGGCCCCAAATGACCTCTTGGACACCTCCTTAGTCACTAATCTGCAAAAAACCAACAAACAAAAGCTTGCTGGAAATGCTGCAAAAATGACAACAATGTTAAGAAAATTTCTTCTTTTTACACATAATTCTTTTGCAGAAAATTACATAAATATATAATAATGTATATGACCTATTCTATGTGTTAGAATACCCAAAAAATGATGGAATTGTACAAAAATAAAGTGCATAAATTTTAGAGGGTGAAAGTGGGTCAAAAATAAAGATTTCTAGATATAAAATCTTCTCTTTAAACCCTAGATAATCTTACCAAACTTCAAAGCTAAGCTACACAAAACAATAGGGAGTGAGTAGATCTAGAAATTAATTCAAAATATTTTGAAATAACAACTAGAAACTCACTAGATCTATGACAATACTATCATAAACCTACACTAACAAAATACTTTGTTAAATATTCCTACCATATATCTCAAAGAATGCATAAGAAGAATGAAAACAAATGAACAAGATCACCTCATGAAAAGTATGGCACCAAGAATATTCTTAACACCACAAGTCCTCCAAAGATTTCCTTTATTGATATTAAACGGTTGTTGCAAATACTTGCAACAAGCTTCTCTAAAAAAACTAGAGCAAAAATGAGAGAGAAGAGAGATGGAAGAAATGGGAAAGAGAGGAGAAATTTGGGTAGAGTAATAGTAGCAAAAGAATTGGTGAGAAATGAGGAGGGGAGGGGTTTCATTTATACTTGGGAGGCAAGAGAGACCCCTCTTGGATGAGTTACAAATGTCACACATCCAAGAGAAAGAGACAAAGTCAAAGAAAAATCACTTGTAGGGTTTTGGTAAGTTAGAGTTTTGGTAAGTGAGTGAGGGGGTGAGGTGTAAAGGGGGAAAACACCTTTTCCTATGGTCAAACATTAAGTTAGACACCAAGGAGAGCAATTTTAGGGTTTAGGTAGTTTTTTTCACTTAAACTTTTTAATTCCTACATGTCAATTAGCTAGGGAACACCACTTTAAGTTGTTGGTTAGGAAAGGGGGGGTATTTTAAGTGGAAAATTACTTTTCCAACTTAGGAAAAATGTTAGGAAACCTTCTCACTCTCTCTCAAACCTTTTTGCTCATTTTAAATTTTTTGACTTTTTTAATTTAACCAATTATTTGTTGATTTTTGTCTGACTTGCACTCCTCATGGACAAACATCTAGCAAAACTTGTCCAATTGAGTTGAAACTTGGTCCAAAGGTGTAGGGGGTCTCATTCCATTTCTGTTGAGCACAAATACCCCTATCAAAATCCCAATGACCTATTTTTTACATTTTTTTTATCAAAAAATAATTAAAATTACCCATACTTAGGCAATTTTAATAAATTAAAAAAACCTATCTAGACTTGGTGAAATTCCGCAAAACTTTAGGAGAAGTATTACATGGTCATTTACAAAATTCCTAGACACTATATACTAGAGGGATAGACCATTAGAACGCCTTTCACCACTTTGGAGGAATTATTTATGGGAGTGAAAAACTCAAGGGAAATTAATAAGGTTGATTAAGCCAAATTAATAACCCGAGGAAAAAAAACACTTAGTGAAAGGGACTCCTCTAATGATGAAGTCCTAAGGAAACTGAGCTAACTATGATCCCACACAGGGGAGCAAAAATTCCATTACAAAAAGAAGTGTCGAAGGCCAAAACTGCCTTGTAGAACCATAAAGTCTCTGACTTGGTAGCACTTGATGGTGCATATATTCATGGTACATGGAGTTGACCCCCTAGTTGAATAGGTGGTCAACAACTGGAATTGGGTCTCCTGCGGAATATAAAAAAAATATGCACAAGAATTAATCTTGGAGAAGGAGGATGATGGGCGGTAAAAGAACAACGAGACCTGGAAAGAAGAAAAGAGAAGTTATCAGTCTTCGATTAAATCTTTCTATTCAAAGAAGCAAAATAACTAGATGAAGGAAGTGATAAAGAAAGAAAGATGTAATCAACAAAAACTTACTGTGATGGTCTCTCGTTACTTTACTTGCTTGCTGATGTCCTTTTATTGTCTTTATTAACAATTACAGGAACCGCCTCAAATGTTTCTTGCCCTTCGTCAGTCAATTTGTCGATTGCTTTCTTGAACCATTCTTCAATATAATTTTTCATTGGTGCCATGTTGATCTCATGCCATATTTTGATGTTGAACAACTCACCCTCCAAGTCTCATAAATCAAGGGAAATACCGTGTAATGTTTCTTCAATTTCTTGATTCTTCACAGAGTAGTCCACTAGCCAATTGCTTATGTCGTCTTCATTATATTCAAGTATACCATAAAACGTTTCAACTGATAACCCTTTAAAAATATCAACTTGTTCGTCGAACTGTTGCTTTGTTATGAACAATGAGTTGAGGATTAATTTTGGGTCTTGTACTTTGTTAGTGCTTTTGGCTAGGTCTACCTCCGTGAGCCTTTTGAATAGTTCTTCTCTCTTTGATATAGCTTGGCTGCATGCTTGAACGATATTATGCAAATTTTTAATCTTTTCTTTCCAACACACGTTCAACTATTTTATCCGGCTTGGGGAGGGCAAAGCCTCCTCTCTTCTCTTTAGTTTTGTCATATTAGAGACCTTGTTTCCAAAGGGTAGTACATCATCAAGGTAAAAACTTTCTTCATTTTTCAGGACGTCTTGTAAATATTCAAGGAAGACATGCACCCTCGAACCAAAATAAACAATGTTTTTCGAAATTTCCCATGCCTCAGTGATTAATGCCATTATTTTCTTAATGTTTCTTTCTACATAACTTATGGCTGATGTAAGTAGGATTGAATATCCTTTCAATTTAGCAGCGGGTGTGGTGGGTTTGACTATTGTTAAAGGACTGGTAAGAAGTGGAAGAGGCATTAAGGTGTCTTCCAGTTCCTTGATGCTTTCTTTCAACTTCATGTTTTCCACTTCAAGACCACCATTGGAGTCATCGAGAGCATCCCCGATTGCTCTGTGAATTTTAGAAATCTAGGAAGGCCGCATATCTCTTAGGTCAACCTCTGATACGATATTTTCCTTTATTATTCTTCATATCACCTTTTTTAATAATCAATTTCTTGGATTCCTTGTAAAAGACAACGCTCTGAAAAACAAATGACTCTTCTTCATTGAATGTCTCATTCTCAATGATTTCCAATGATGAATTCTGATGGGCCATATTTCCCAGTTGATCAATGGTGGAAAACATTTTCTCGATATCCGCCTTGAGCTCCATGTCTTCAAGGGAGAAGTTGTTGATGTCACTATCTATGCGGTGGTTTTCTTCCTCTTGCACACCATTTTTCCTCTTTTTTATTAGAGGAAGCTTGTGCGAGCTCTCAATTTTTCCTGGAGGGGGATTATTTTCTCCTCCTCGGCCTGAACTACTATTGGAAACTTTTCTAGTTGGGTGGGCCATTGGAGCATTGCTCCGAGATGTGATAGTTTTAGGAGTAACGATTGGCGACTTGGCGCTCATCTCCCTGGGACCCTTTCCTTTCTGCTTGTAAAACGTATTAGTACTAAGTATTGTTTCCAAGTCACCAACATTGTGAGCAAGAGCGCCTAGGTTGTTATCTTATTCTTCACTCAGAACAGTATGAATAAATGAATTTTTGAATCCTACTGCCAACATATGTTCCACGGAAATTTCATTAGGGTCAAACCCCTTTATATTTTTAGCATATTTCAGATTCACATTGTAGAAGTGGTTCACAAACTCATCGATTTTGTTTATATTCCTGAATATAAAGTCTCAAATTTTCCAAGGCAAGAGTATGAATTTCTTTTTCCGTTTCTCATGGAAAAAGTGCAGCCATAAATTATTCTCCCTTGCTACTTCCATGATAAACATTTTATCAGATACATGGTATGGAAGAAAATACAGATTTTCCTTCGAACCGAAAATCCTGATAACATTATGATTTTCCATATGCTCTAACATCCCCTTTTTATCCAATAATTTATTCGCCTGGTCAAATATACTATAGGTATCTTTACCAAACAATAGTCCTTTGAAAAGTGAAACAATATCATTGTAAACTTCATAAAAATGTAAATAAGCCTTATGTCTCCACAATGCTTGGTATTGGAAGGTAAACTGGATCAAGTTCACAATTCACCCTCTTACAGATAAACAATTTTGTAAATTGATAGAAATATCCTATCGCAAACACCAAATAAGAAGCCTTGAAGAATTTATTGTCTTTTTTGTACTGTGAGAACTGGGAGGAAATTTCAATGGAAATCAATTTTCCCCAATCGAAAATAGATTTCTCTTTAACTGTAAAATATAAATTATAAAGAATCATTCGGGAAATGGTGGTGGTGCTTTCTTGGCCTATCATCCTTGTAAACTGTTGATGATTACAGCTACGTGAGACATCCTCCTGGACATAGACCGAGTGAGTTGGCTTGTGAGGAAGCCCGTGAGTTGGGTGTGCCCATGAGATGGGTGTGTTGTTCCTCTCTGAGAAGAAGATGGAACGTTGTGTGCCCCCATGTGGGGTGAGGAAGCCCATGAGTTGGGTGTGCCCATGAGATGGGTGTGTGGTTCCTCTTTGAGACAAAGATGGAATGTTGTGTGCCCCTGTGGGGTGAGGAATCCCATGAGTTGGGTGTGTGGTTCCTCTCTGAGACAGAGATGGAATGTTGTGTGCCCCTGTGGAGTGAGGAAGCCCATGAGATGGGTGTGTGGTTCCTCTCTGAGACATAGATGCAATTTTGTGTGCCCTTGTCGGGTGAGGAAGCCCATGAGTTGGGTGTGTCGTTCTCTTTGAGAT
>SNQJ01S0226512.1:0-14605 GCA_010110895.2 Picea sitchensis | reverse complement strand
AAGAACCTACAAACCAACTCTTTATCTTCTCTGTCAAATATTAAGAATTCAAATCCTCTATGCACAATTCATTCTTGACCAGACCACTTAGATTTATCAATCTGTGTATGTGTCTTCCCTCCTCTGTCTTTTCTATTCCTCAAATTTTACAGAGCCGTATATCTCCCATAATCCTCTCTTCTTCTTTTTTCTTTTCTTGCAACATTCACTTTATATATCTTCATGTATCATCATCACGTACAATCGAACCCTCAGGCTTCAAAGAATCAGTTACAATTACAGTAATCTTTATTGGCCAAGGCATCAAGACGAACAATATCCACATGATCAGTTTAAATAGTTAATCAGCACCATTCGATGAACATACATCTTCTTTAATTTTTCAGCACAGAATAACCCTTGAGCGCTTTCGCAAACCACTTGTGCTAACCCATATGTCCATTGGTCGTGACTACAGGTTAATCGAAATGCATTTTGCATTTCACATTTCAACAATTCGACAGTCTTGTGTCGAAGAGTCTTGACACTTCAATTTACAAAACCCCAAAATAGAGCTTAGCTTTATGCTAGCTCCTCCCTCTCACATGACCATCGGTGGTAACCACTGCCTACACCAAAAAGGTATTTCGGCATTTCTCATTTCGGCGTTTCGGCATTTCTTGTGATGAAGTGTTTCAATACTCCAAGTCATGAACCCTAAAATTTTCGGTGTTTC
Source organism: Picea sitchensis (assembly GCA_010110895.2). Lineage (NCBI taxonomy): Eukaryota > Viridiplantae > Streptophyta > Pinopsida > Pinales > Pinaceae > Picea > Picea sitchensis. Next base: position 13,890 of record SNQJ01S0226512.1, on the reverse strand, counting down.
GCATTTTAGCATTTCGCATTTCAACGTTTCGGCATTTCTGTGATGAAGTGTTTCGACACTCCAAGTCACGAACCCCGAAATTTTCAGCGTTTCAGCATTTCACATTTCGTCATTTCGGCATTTCTGTGATGAAGTGTTTTGACACTCCAAGTCACGAACCCCGAAATGATCTAACGACTTCACATTTGATCTAGTGGACATAGATCAGACGGTTCCCGTTAACTTCTCAAGGATAGATCAACGATCATATACAACTCTTATATTACTCCTCCAATGTGTAATCCAACAGATATGACTTAATCATTCATCGAGATGGATGGTTGTCGTGGTTTCGGTATTTTGGCATTTGGGACTTCGTGATGTTGAAGTTTTTGCTTACCATGCAAAAATCCCGAAATAGAAACTCTTGCAATCCCGAAATAGAAACTCTTGGAATCATGTGACGTGTGTCCCTTTCAGTTTTTCGGCATCCGGGACTTCATGAGTTGGAATGCTATCGCATTTCCTTCCTTTGACTTCTGAGTTCCCGATATCCACTTTTCTCCAATCAACAATCCCATGGCCTTTTGTGATTAGACAGTCCTGATCTCATCGTGACTTTGCGTTTCGCAATTTTGCGTATCGCGATGTCGAAGGTTGGAGTTCCTCCTTTCTTTGATTCCCAAATTTCGAAGGAACTATCAGCGAACCACCATGCAGCTTCAAGTTTGACATTAATGACAAAAACTGTGCAACAACCTATGCAAACTAACCAACAAATTGTAGATAAGAGTGCTAGGTGTATTTGTTCTGGTGAACGGATTCTTCTTCTAGTCTCAACTCCTACATCTTTGTTCCTGATAATTTGATCTGAAAGATGATTCTCATGTACTCATTTACTGGGTGTCTTTGGAGATACTTGTTGGACTTTCTCTTCTTCTTCTGTCAGATTCTCTTCATATTCATCTTACTCTTCTACTTCTTTTTCATCTTCTTCTTCAAAAAGTTGTTCCATTGATTTGTTTTCTTCTTCCTTTGATTGTAGTCTACCTGTTTCATCAAATGTTACGTTGATGTTTTCCACAACTTTGTTTAATCTTAGATTGTAACACTTGTATGCTTTCCTTGTACTTGAGTAACCAACAAGTATTCATTTGTCCACATCATGAGAGTCAAACTTCCCATTCTTCCATCTTCTCTTTTGATGTAGCATTTGCTTCCAAAACTCACGAGTGCTTCATTTGTTGGTCTTCCTTTCCATAGCTTTCAAGTAGGGAGTTTTATCATTGTTGTTCTAAGAATTGCCACTTTTCTGTTTGAATGTGAACTGTTGTATGCACTACTTTTGTCCAAAAATATATGTCAATTTATGAAATCTATTAGTATTGTTTGAGCCATTTCCTGTCCAATTATCATCCATTACGATAATGTTTCTTCAAATGTGAACCATTCTCTAAACCAATCTATGAATCCGTATACTCGTCCACTATCATATATCTATTAAAAGGACTTACTGCTAATGCTTCTTACAAATCCATCTCTGTCCATATTTTCCAGAAAGACTCTGCTTAGCATGGCTATCCATAATGCTAACCCATTTATCATTATACTATCAGTACTTATGTTAATTGATTGCTTTGAATATGTCTTCTCAAACTCTGAAATATGCTCAAAGGATGGTTCTTTAGTCTATCATAGCTTCTCATGAACTCCCGTCTAATATTAATATTACTTGGGATTCTCTAAGCCGGATGGCTCGAACAATTCTTGCTCTGATGTGTATTCATGCGTCATCTTCATTAGTAGATTCCTCGTCATCTTCATTAGTAGATTCATTAGCTCTCTCTAAGCTCGACTTCTTTCTTTCTATCGTGGATTCATATTTCACTTTCTAATGTCTGAAAGTACAATATTTTGAACCTATTCCTTATTTACTGTCCTTCCTTTCTTTTAGTTATTTTTAGAGCAACTACATCTAACATCTTTCCTTTTCTGTATAGATTTTTCTTCATCTTGTTTTATTGTCAATCTTAGATCATCACGGTACCTAGTCTTTGTTCACTGTTCTTCTTGCTCTTATCCATACTTTCTTATATCTGATATCGATATTCTATTTCATGGAAGTATCGATCGTGATTCTACAATCACTATCGACTATGTCCTGGATTATGACATTTGTAACACTCAATGTTTTTTTTTTTTTTTTTTTTTTTATGTAATTTTCTTTTATAATCCCTTCAATACGAAACCTTATGTCCAAAGTTAGTACAATGAAACAATGACCATGAAATAAATTTTCATACAGGAGTGAATGATGATCTTCTTTGTGGCGTAATCCTTGAATTTTTCTTTGGTGATCATGATCATGATTGAATCTTCTTTGTGGCTTGAACATGGATGGTATTCTTGAAGATGTATCTTCAATGGTTTTCTTATATTACGGTTGACCATGATTCCTTCCTTTGGTATGCATGCCTCTTTCTATTTTCTTCATTCTTCTTTTCTAGCAATGTAGAGTTCTTCTCTTCATTCTCTACAAGCGATGTGGATGTTTCTATCTCTTCAACTTTCTTGTTGAGCTTGTCGATTTGACTCTTAGATGTGACAACTTCTTCTTCAGATTCTCGAACCTCTTCTTCTTTTCTTCATTATCGAGACTTCATGATCTCTTTGGTTCTCTTCTTCTTCAAGTTGGATTTTCAGCGAAATTATTTCTCTTCTTTCTTCTCTCTTCTTGACCAAACTCTTCCTCAGAGTTGGTTTAAATCATTGGTTCTTTCCTTGAGATGATCCATCAATATCTTTTCTCTTTTTTACGTGTCTTCATTTTTGTGCTACTATGTTGGCTTCTAAACATTTATTTTTGATACTCTAGGGTTTCTTCAATTCTTCTAGCCTCTTCTGGTTGAGCTCTTAAATTATTGATGACTTTGTTGATCCTTCCAGGAACCTTGAACACTTTGTTTTTTCTTCATCAATTCTTTCTTGGATGGCTTGTTTTCTTCTCTTTCTTCTTTCCTTAGATATTTAATTACACGTGTCAATTTGTCTTTGTAATCAACTTTTTCTTCATCTACTCTTCCTCCAGATAAATCTAACATGATGAACATCTTTCTTCTTGTTAAGTATCTGCATCTTCTTTGACATTTTCTGAATGTGATGGGTGAAGAATATATGTCATGCTTATCCAAAGTTCTTTGGTGATGAACATTTACCAACCTTTCTCTTATCGGATTAGGTAATCCTTCGGATGAAATATTTTGCTATTTTGTTATTCTTCAAATTTCCTTCTTGGTTCTGATCTTTTTCCTTTTGAACTATCATCCTGTAACAATGATAGCCAAATATAATGTCCACATTTTTAATAAAATACTTATGTCCCTACTCCACATATCATGCCAAAACCATTAGACCATTAAACATTGAGGTACTCCATTCTCGGAATAATCCATGATATCCTTCGGTGGTTAAACTAATTCCTAAAGGAACAACTATAATACCAATTGTTGGATTCGAGAGGGTGAATCGATAATAAATTTTAATCCCTTTTAACCACTTATAATCCAAGTGTTATATCAATGAAGCATTATCATCCAGTACTTCTGAGTAAATAAGCAATGAACAAGCGAACAATCATACACATACGCGGTACTAGTGTTTTCGTGGAAACCCAAATCGAGAGAAAACCAGGAATGATTTTTTTCTTATATGTCTTGAAGAATTACACATTCATTGGAAACTCCAACTTCCTTTGTTTTCCTAGTACCCGAAGCTAGGAGGCTCCAACCCCATAGTTCTCGGGCTACAACCTTGAGGGCTCCAGCTCCCCAATTCTGCGGATACAACCCGAGGAAGGGCTACAACCCCTATGTTCTTAACCCGGCTAATCATTAAGGTGGCTGCAACCACTTTTTCCTTGCCGATCTTTCCACCCTAAAGAGTAGAAGTAGAATTATGGAACCTTTGTCACACTATCAGCTGTGAGATATGCCACTATAAGAAGCACAGTACCAATAAATCTGAACCATGCATCAACATGTAATTAAAAGCGTACCATAAACAAGTGCATCAACCGTACCAACACAATGACATCCAACCTATACCAAAACAGAATTGCATTAACCATGCAACTGTAATCAACTTGTACCATAAACAGAATTGCATCAGCCATGCACCAACTGTAATCAACTGTACCATAAACATGTGCATCAACCATGTACCAAGTAATGTACCAATCATGTGTCAACTCTGCATCAACTATGACTCATCAGCTAATGTACAAGCATCATCAATACCTCATGTATGTGCCAACTCATCAACTGCTTGTCTCGGCAGCACTTGCTCAACTTGTATGCCTCAACCAAAACCCTCATCAATTTTATCACACATCCAAATCTGGTTGTAGATTTGCTGTAATAGAACTGGGGTATATGATCACATTCTTTCAAACCTTCATGCTTTAACAACAAGGAGACTAGCATTTTCATCAAACTTTCTTTAGTCGAAGACTAGTTTTGGATTAGTCAACAACCGGGCACGAAATAACCATAAATTTGTACGTAATGAATGAAGATCGGCCGATACACATTGTTCTTCAATGTGTTTTCTACAAATCCACCCTCGAGGTTTCACTTCTTGGAACCTCTCAGAAAAATATTTATAGCAAAAATAAGCATACCTTGTTGGTCCCGGCTTATTATGAGAGACCTTGTAGAGTGCCCGCACAAAATTTGATGAATTGATATAAAACTAATACATAGCATACCACAGGACTATACCCTAACCAAATCATTTGTTCTCACTGAATTTGGATCTGTTATGGAAAAGAAGTTGATGGTTTTACACGAAATACTGATTTTGATAGTTCGGGTGGCCACAAACCCTATTTTCCACCAGTGTAACTCCCAAAATACAATGACACATAAGATGAATTTTTACTGAATGCTTGGATATGTTTCTCACTTTCATAGAAATTTAATTAATACGAGATCATTATAGAAAAAAAAATTATAGCAAAAATGGTGAGATGACACCTATAAATAACATGCAATAGAAAGAACCATCAAAGAATTTATCCTTCCTTGCATTTGGCCTTCTTTTCTTCACCTTCCTTAGAATTTCGGTTTAGATATCCTTGGTTACCTTAGAAACATATATATATTCAATATTCTCAAGTGTGATTCAAATGGGAAGGAACCTTGCCCTCTTGTTTATACTCTCCAAAATGGATTTCCTTAAAAGAAACATCTTCTAGGTCCCTTGGCCCACTTTCCTTATTTTAGGGTTAGGTCCACTTCTAATTTCTCCATTAAATTTATTATTGAAATAATTTATTTTGTAATTCACTTTGAATTATAATACACTCATCCACTTCAATTTATTATTTGCCTTTTAAAATCTCTTAAAATGCACGATACTTTGACCTTTTGGAGCCTAGATGACATGGCAGGGTCCTCCAACCCAGTAAGGCCATAGAAATTATCAAGCCGTGGGAAGTTAATATGTGACGTTCTACGTACCACGACAAATGGAATGACATGTACTATCCATATAGAATAAAATATTATCACGAGAAAATATATCTAGCTCATGCCTTTACCCATCAAATGAAGCTTGTTATCTGAAAATATATCATAACTCATACCTTTACCCATCAAACAAACTTGGGTCCATTACCCAAACCTGGGGTATCCAACTTCTCATGGCCATAACTCTCTAACCGTGGGGAATTATGTGACGTTCCACATACCACTGGAAATGACATGACAAGAACTATCCATCTAGGATATTTTACCTAACAAGTTCACTTTCCTTCATCTCATTATTCCATAACTAATCACGGGTTCTCTTACTCCACAAAGCATCTTCCCGTGAGGGCTTTCACCATAAGGGAACCACTTTGGAGTTCATCCATATTTACTTCTTATCAACCATGAAAAAACAATAATGAGTCATATTTACATTAAAAAATATTGGGTCCATTACCCAGACCTTTTTGCTACGGGGCTTTCTTCAAGGGTTGACTTCAATGACAACCAACCTTAATCAACATCACTTTCACTAGTATCCATATCATCTTCTTCCCTTTATTTTTCATTCTCTTCTACTTCTTGTAGTTGTGTGTTGAATGTCTCATCATGATATTCATCTTTATTTTTAGATATGGTCTCTTGATTTTTGATCCTTATCGTTTTTAGATCATCCACCTTGACATCTCCACTTTCAACAATATTATGTGATCTAATAGTGTAGCATATGTTTGCCTTCTTGTCTGAAGCATATCCAAGAAAACTACCTTCATCAGATCCAACATCAAATTTTCCAAGACTCTCATCTAGTCTTTTGATGTAGCATTTACTTCCAAAGACTTTGAAGTATTTCATTGATTAAGCTCTTCCAAACCATAGTTCATAAGAATTTTTATCACTATTAACCCTGAGCTGACCTATGTTCAATATGTATACAATTGTTCTTACAGCTTCCCTCCAATATCCATCTAACAATTTTGCTTCATTGAGCATAGTCCTTGCAGCCTCCTGACCTGTTTTGTTCTTTCTTTCAACAATCTTGTTTTGTTGAGGTGTTCTAGCAGCAGAGAATTGTATTTTTATTCCATGAGTTTCACATAAGACATCGAACTCTTTTGAGGTGAATTCACCACCATTGTCTGATCTAGGACATTTGTTTTTTGTCTCCCTTTCATTTTCAACAAGGGTTTTAAAGGCTTTGAATTTGTTGAGTGTTTCTGATTTTTCTTTGAGAAAACATATCCAACTCATTTTAGTAAAGTCATCAATGAAAAACATAAAGTAAGACTCTCCTTGTAGACTCTTGGTTCTCGTAGGTCCACATAGGTCAGTGTGAACAAGATCTAAAGGTTTAGAGGTTGAGTATTCTTTTGTTTTGAACCTTACCCTAGTTTTCTTCCCTAGTTGATAGTGTCTACACATAGCATTTGAGGGTTTTATGATTTTTGGCAAGTTTCTTACTGCACCAAGATTGTTGACTTTCATAAGATTGTCAAAGTTAATATGCCCCAACCTCCTATTCCATAGCCAACTTTCATCTACAGAATTTATATGACACTCCTCATTCAATTTTGCATCTAGTATATGTACATTTTCAGGAGTTCTAGGAGCAGTACCAACTAATTTTCTTGTGTCTTCTTTCCTAATCTCACATCTTTCGGAATCAAAGATGCAAAAGTATCCCTGATCATAGGTTTGACTGACACTTAATAAACTAGGCTTCAATTTATCGACAAGTAGTACATTTCTAGCTTTGTCTTTTCCCAAGCTCACAATTCCTTTCCCAAGTATGCTACTTGAAGCATTATCACCAAATGTAACTGTACGTTTTTGTTTCTTTAAGTCTAAAAACTTGTCCTTGTTACCTATCATATGTTTCGAGCATCCACTGTCAACATACCAGAGATCCTTTTCATCTTGATTTTTTAGGGCAATAAGACATTCCCTTTTTTATGTTTTTACTCTCCAAAGTTTCTTCTTCTCTCTAATGAACTTGGGTTGTTCTAAGACTTCCATTAGTCTGCAATTAATGGATTTATGTCCATGGTTATGACATCTGAAGCATTGTAAGTCCCCTTCTTGTAGAAGTTCAAAGGAGTTATAGTTTCTGCTCTTAACTCAATTTGCTAGTTGTTTATCCTTAAGGATATAATTCTTAACCTTCATATTTTTCTTTCTATATGCTCTACAATTTATAGCTTTGTGTCCAAAATTAGAGCATGCAAAGAAATAACCATGAAAAATGTGAGGCTACCTGTTTTGGTAAAACTTCTCTGGTATTGTCTTGCCTTCTTTCCTAACGGGTGGAGGTAATCTTCTGTAGTTCTGATCATTACTTATCTTCTCTTCATGTTTCTTCTTGAATGTACTAGGAAGAGCATCTGCATAAGATTTTGAGTTAACATGGCTTTCCTTTTGAGAGTAACTTATTCCATTTTTATTTCCAGAATCCCTTTGCACTGTAATAATCTTATCTAATATTTTAGAGCTATTTTCATATTTTGTTTGAATGATTTTTGCATCCAGTTCCTTTTTCAGATGAACTATTTATGCCTCCATCCTTTCAACAATTATTTGTTTTTCTTCAAGAGACTTTTCCAGACTTTCTTCGATCTTGTTTGCTTCTAAGATTTGTTTTTTCAGATTGTTCATAAGTTTTTCCATCTGGTTTTCTTCTTGTTTATATTTTTCTTTCTGTTCAACTACAAAACTTTTCAACTGTCTATATCTGGTTTTGTATTTTCTTAATTTATCTAAGGCAGTGAGAAGTTCCTCCTCCATATTAACTTTTGTTTCATCTTCTAACTCCTTCTCATGTTTAATTTTTTCTATCTCATTAGATTCTTCAATACCTAAGAAAAGAACTTCATCGTCATCAGATTCATCATTGTCACTAAACTCTGACGAGTTGTTGTCTTCTTCTTTTGAGTAGAAATTATTTTTCCCTCTGTAGAACTTTTTCTTGTAGTTGGGTTTTTCCTTATTCTGGCATTGACTTTTTTTGTTTTCTTTCTCTTCAGGGTCCTCCTTGGGATAGGGACACTTGGATGCAAAATGACCAAATTTTCCACAATTAAAACATTTGAAAGGAAGCTTTCCTTTGTACTTCCTTGATCCTTTCTGAAGTTTTCTAATGAATTTGGCTTCCTCCACATCAGATGGTTCATGATGATAGGATTGAGGTTTTTTCTTCTGATTTATCTTTGTCTTGGATGCTTTGAAATCCATTCATTTTTTGTTGATTTATTATTTTATGTTCTCATTTCATATGCTGTAAAAATCCCATGGAGTTGGTCAACTGTGAGTGAGCTTAGATCGGATCTATCTTCAATTGAAGAAATATTTTCATCATATCTCATAGGTAATGACCTTAGTATTTTTTGCACAATGGGTTTATCTATAACTTCTTCTCCTGTTGCTCTAATTGATTTGACCACTTCATCTACCCTATTAAAGTATTCAACAATATTTTCTTCTTCTTTGATTTTCAGGTTTTCAAATTGAGTTCTATAGGTCTGTAGTTTGGCTTCTTTGACTTTTTCATCTCCTTCATATACAACCTCCAATTTGTCTTGGATTTCTTTGGTTGATTTGCAATGCATAACTTTCACACATATAGAGTTAGTCAGCCCAGCTACAATGTCATTAACTGCTCTTGAGTTATCATTATAGATTTTATTTCCTCCAGAGTCTTTGGGTGGAGTAGTCGGTGCAATGTAACCATCTACAACAAATTACCAGATATCAAAACCAAGCACCAACCGGAATTTTTTCATTCTTATTTTCCACAGAGCATAACCTTCTCCATTGAACAATGATGCTTTGTTGTTATACATTCCTTCTTGTTGATCCATCTTCAAGATCTACCTTCAAGTATGTTAGACTGTGTTGAAGGAACCTACTCTGATACCAATTGAAGGATCAGATTCTATCACTGAGAGGGTGGGGGTCAATTAGTGACACAACAATTATATCAATTTTTATTTATTAAGGCAAACAAAATCTTAACACAGTATTTTATCGTGGAACCCAAATGGGAAAACCACAAACTCTTTTCTATTAACTGCAAAAATTGTTTTACATGTTACATAGATGGAAGATGTACTTCCTCTTTGATCGGCACTGACTGATCAGGATGCACCCATACCTTGGTTTACCAGCACCAACTGGTAGGAGGCTACGAACCCCTGTTTAGTCATCTACAATTGACAAGGAAGCATCAACTCCCTCTGTAGGCACCAACCTGCCCTTTCACCACCCAACCACCCTTAATACATAAGTATCTTCAACTTTTCTTCCTGGAATCTGCTTCAGCTTTTGATTTTATGATCTGGACTGCAGAGACACTTTCTTCTCACCACACTTCCTTGTTTATATAATCTTCAAAACAACGTGAGTGTGAAACATTGTGTCCATTTGTTTCAAACATCACACCTCTTCGATTAATTAGCATTAATATTGTTTATTTATTTATTTTTACAGTGAAGGTAAATTGATCACAGTCATGGATCAATTTTAAAACTTTGTACTTGTTCACGGATCTCTGTTAATTTCACAGAGACCAAACTCTACGGAGGCGCTTCCTTCAAATCAATGGTCGAGATTTAATTCTGATCTTCTCATGAGATGGACAAATGACAGGATTTTTTCACTTTGACCTTCAAGTCTTCATTACATCCAACCTTTCAAAACTCTCGATTATGATATTGTCGATCAGATCGGATGGCTCACATTACATCTTGGAACCATACAACCAACTACGGTGACCAAGCGCTAGACCTAGCGCACGCTTTGAGTGATTTATTAGAATCAACGTTCATGATTCAATCACCCACTGAGATGAACGACTATCAGGATTTCGACACCTTTCCCTTTGGGTTTTCGTGACTTCCAGCATGTCAAATCTCCGAAGCTATCAATCTTCTGACGCGTGTCCCTTTCAAAATTTTGGCGTTCGGGACTTCGAAATTTTAGAACATTTTCTTGTGATAAAAAAACTCATGAAGTAAAAAATCCCGACGTGACGTAACCTTACTAATGTCACTTGATGACTTGGCATGTGCTGAGTAGCTGCCACATGTCATTTAAATTCACAATATATACATCCCTGAAATGCCAATTTTACTTTGACACATGTCACTATCTCATTGTGCCACATGTCCTAGATGTCATGCTCTGCTAACATGGTCTATCAACGTGTCTTACTTCCTCAACTTCACGACTTTGGCCTTTGGGTTTTTTTTCTGTATGTTATGTCCAACCTCCCGATATCTGAAATGGTGAAATCTTAACTAAAGTTGCTAGCTCCTCTTCCATAACCCATTTTACATGTGACCGTGGGTTATGACCTAGGGCTGAGTGTTTCATTATTTTGGCGTTTCAAAATTTCGAGCAACTCTCGTCGTTGTTTCTCTAAATCATGAATCCCCAAATTTGTTGATCTAGTGCCACGTGTTCTCCTTTCAACTGACAACTATAATCTCTTCAAAATTTCAAACTTTGTGAGTTCGGGATCCTTCGTCATCATATCAACAGTCATTGTCACTTTGACCAAAAGTTAGGGGGCCTGACAAGTCATCCCAGGCTCCAGGCTGGTGAGATTCTCGTGGAGTCCAAACACCTAAAGCCCGCACCATACCTTTTCACTAGGCATTTATAATTATGAAGAGAGATGTGTATATAAACTTATATGTGTTTATTCATGCTTCTAGTGTGGGATAAATCCCATTACTTGAGACAATCAACGTCGTTAATTTCTTGGTCGAACGGTTGCTGAAGCTTCTCACCTTTTCTACGCATTGTTCAACTTCTCATCCTTTTCCTGTGCAATGGTCGACTACATTCTGCAATGCGCTTCTTCTGTCTTCAAATCATAGGAACATTGTTGATCGTATCTTGATCAACAATAAACACAGATTTCCTCTCTATGCAATGTGTTATTCCTTCTGAGCTTTGATCATTCGAGTATTCACTTCTCCTGTTCTCTTTTTCGATCTGTACACATTGTTTTGACATCATCACTTTGTTCGATCTCTGCACACTTGTTTTTCATCATCATCACTTTGATTGTTGACATCAATGACAATATTTCCAATAGATATGTTGATTCATATGTGGAAGGTGATAAAAATAGTAGGAGGAGCACCAAAAGGTATGTTTTACTATAGGTGGAACAATAGTAAGTTGGATTTAAAAAATGAAAAAGTTTTTTTCACTTTCAACAATGAAAGTAGAGAATGTTGTTGCTACAGAGGCTAGTAAAGATATAATTTGGTTATAGAGGTTTATGGAGGAATTGGGAAAGAAGAAGGACAATAACAGGTTGTACTGTGACAAAAAGAGTGACATTCATCTTGAAAATAAATCAACCTTCCATTCAAATACTAAGCATATACAACTTAGGTACCATTTCATATGATCTGTCTTGGAAGATGGACATTTGAAGTTGGAAAATATACATACTAGCCATAATCCTGCAGCCATGTTAACAAAGGAAGTAACCAGGGAAAAATTTAATTCCTGCTCAGTTTCAGTTGGTCTTCAAGAATGAAGGTGAAGATGAGAAATTTTCCAGGTCCAAGGTGGAGTATAGTCCAACAAGTATAGTAGCAATGGATTTGTTGTGATTAGTCTCCAAGTGGGAGACTGTTGGTTGTGGAGCTTGATTATCTTCCTAATTTATAGGTTTTTTTCAACCGTTCTTGGACCCTATTCCCTAACAGGGGGTGTGGGGGGGATTTACCCCCACAATTATCGCCAGGGGGGATGACGACAATTTTTGTATCCCACCCCCCCTGCCGGTGGATTCGGGGGTAGCACCCCCGAAGCGAAATATTGGAAAAATGCCTTGTAAAATATTGTAATTTCATATTCAATCGGGACCATTCATTATAAGGTCGTATATATGACGGTAGAAGTTATTTAGGTATTTTTTCCCTAGAAAGAAACCCTCTTTTATGAGGGAATTGTATTGTCGCTATGTATATGTGTGTTTATTGTATTATGAGAGAGGAGACAATGAAAGAAAGAACAAGAACTTACAGTGGGCGTGTTATAGGTTGTATCCCTTCATTTTGATGGATAATAAAAAGGAAGGACCTGGCAATTTCTATGGTGGACGTAGCCCACACTCGGTAAACCACGTATATCTGTGTCTCTATTGTATTGTGTATCTTTTGTGTTTTATTTCCACATTTGTTTGATTTTATTGCTCTATGATCCTATTTTCCTAACATTTCCCTTTTATAACAATTGTTATCAGATGTATGATGAAAACATGAATATTTAGGGTTTTTTATTTGAATTTTGCACAATTTAGGACTTACTGAATGAAGTATTCATGTACAACAACAGTGAGAGAATGAAAGTACTGCAAGCAGGATCTGAGAGGAAAGAAAAAAAATCCCAAAATAGATGAGGCTACAGTCAAGAAAAAAAATTGTGGCAATTATGTGTAAAACAAAGGATTCATAATGCGATCCTTCTGTTTGCAACACATAGTCAAGTTTACAGTGCACACTCTTAGAATAGGTTTTGGTCAAAGAGGTTTGCGAATCCCCAAGTATGAAAAGGAAAATGACTTTGAAAATATAAAATCTCAGACCTGAGTGAAAGCATAGTCAGTGAGGATTTTGTCAATTGCGAAAACAAAGGGTTCGCAGTGCCTTCAATACATATAGTTCATAGCACTAACAAGAAAATGCAGTGGATAAGGTAATGGCTGCAAATTGATCTTTTTGGTATAAAGAAAGAAACTTAGATCTGCAAAGGCTTAAGGTACAAATGTTGTAGGTTTTGACAAGTGCAAGAAGTTTGTAGTGAAAATGCTATGCAATAGTTTGCAACGTGCAGAAAAATAACAGTGACTAGAATCCAATATAATAAACCTTCAGACAATGCAATTGATTATTAAACATGGTACATAGTATATCTAAAGTTTCAACTGTTGTCTCTTTTTTAAAATGACAGTTTCTTGGAAGCCTTTAATCCACCTTAATCTGCTACAGGCAATTCGCAACACCATAATTCAAACCAATTTGCAATGCCCTATATTCAAATTGACAAACCTGCCTCTTGAAAGAAACTTGAAGAACATGATGAATAAATGGCACTGAAAACAATAGATACCCCTTGCCAAGTTTCCAAATCATAATGATATATTGTTAGTGCATGAGGTACTTTCTTGATTCATTGCGAACTTTCATGTGAGTTTGTATCATGTCGACTTGACACATGATTTGACCCTCAAACGGTTAAATGCAACATAATGAACCTTTGTACACCCATTTTTAGACAAGACACGTGATAATTATGAGTTTTAAAACCAAGGATGTGACCAACACTTAGCCCTATTTCTCTAATGATGATGACCACTATCATGACA